>VDFB02171002.1:0-26645 GCA_007258455.2 Sequoia sempervirens | reverse complement strand
CAAGGAGGAATTAGAATTCCTCCCACAACAATTGCCTCAATACCTACCTATACCAACCCTCAAGTCACAACAACAATGCAACAAGTTAGTAATGTGATTCCTTCCTTGGGTATTCCCACTAGCATCCCTAGTTCCTATGTGGCATCACACATTATATCTCCTACCACTTTACCACCTATAAGCATCCCATTCACTTGTCCTATGAACACATACACTCCACCACTTTCACTTCCATCTCATAAAATAACCAATGACCCTCTTATAGCCCAACTCTTCCAAACTGTTTCATCCCTTCAAAGACAAATTTCCACCATAAATCAAAATAAAAATGGTCCACCTACATATTATTTCAAAATTAGTCCATTGTCCTTGGAGATATTGTGAACACTGATGCCACAAGACGTAGAGGTGCTTAGATTTGAGAAATATGGAGGGAAGGGAGATCCTTCTAACCATGTTAATGCTTATACTACCTTATGTAGTGACTTTTTCCTTGATGATAAACTATTGACAAATGTTTTTCCCAGGTCCTTGAAAGATACCACCTTGGAATGGTTTTCTTCTTTATTGAACAATTCAATTCGTTCATTAAATGAACTTGTTGATTCATTTGTAAACCATTTCCAAGTGCATATGACTCCCAAGATGACCTTGGCCAATTTGATGAGATGTAAGCAAAAAGATGAAGATAACCGAATTTATCTCATGCTATTAATCACTTTATTCCCAAATTTATGTCAAGGTCCCTGACCCTCACCTTCAAAAGAAGTTCATAGAAAATTTACAAAGCAAGATTCAAGAAAATATTACCATGATGAAATTCCCATCCTTCATGCACTTGTGTACTACCCTCTATGATTATCAAAACTCAGTTAGTAGTTGAGATACAAAGCCCACTTTTAACCAAACTGAGAAATCTGAGCCCGCAAACCAAAACAATTCCCAACCTTTCAGAAAACAAAATAAAGGGTTCCTTCAATTTAATCCCCCTCACAAACAACTCAAAATGTCAATAACCAAGTAGTTGATGTTAAATCCATGGTACCCTTTAGCTATGGAGACCTGAAAAAGACAATTCACTCCCTTACCTGATACCCTTCATAACACAATGACTCACCTTTTAGACCAACAAATGATTACCTTACCTCCCGTCCAAACACTTGACCCCAATAAGTCTTTACCCCTGAGTTTTAGATAAAATGCTTATTCCCACTATCATCGAAAAAATGGACATGACACATAACATTGTAAGCATCTTAAACATCTTGTGCAAGACCTAATTGATTTTGGTCGTCTTTCCATTGGAGGTGTTAGTGTTCAAGGAAATAAGTCCATTGCCCCTCCTAACCAAAACTTGCAAATTTTCACCGACCCAATGCAAAAACATAATATTTCATTTGTTAAAGCCAATGAAACTACAAAGAATGATGTGGTGAATGTTGACACTGATAACAATGATTCTATTTAGCAAGATACTATCAATAATAATCCTATAGATGAAATGATAGGAGTGATAGATGTCATCCCTCGTAAGGGCCGAATTAAGAATACTCTTGACATTGATTTCTCCTCTAAGGATATACTTAAACATGCACCTGCTGGTCCTTTCTACATAGCCGACCATATCTATGACAAGCCCACTAATGAGATACTAATAGATCTTGCTTGTGGAGAGAATGCGATCACCAAATAATTTTTTCTTTTGCATGAACTCTATCAAGACATATACGATAAACCAAAAGCATGGATCAAGACACACAATGGTTTTGCTTTCCCTACGATAGGATCAATCACCTTACCATTGTAAATAAGACCAAAAATATTAGATGTCTCATTCTCCTTCATCCCGTAGTCAGACCAAATTTGTGTGAAACTAGGCCACCCATGGTTTTGCTCCATGAAAGCTGTCCCTTTGGTTGTACATAAATGCTTAAAGTTTCCCTTTGACAATGAAATACTCATTTTTCACCATAGTGGCTTCAACCCTTTGTCATCCAAAGGAAATTTTTCCTTAGATTCCTTTTGGCCCAAGCCCATGGAACTTATAAAACCACAAGAAGGCTTCTTTTTCCTATCCTACCAAAAATTCAAAGCAAATAAAATAGCTGAACTATCCCTTTGAAACATGTCCAAATCAACCTATGATCCTACCATCCTTGACAAAACCGTGCTTGAACCTAAATAAGTACCAAACAACCAAGACCAACCTAAGATAAAACCTTCACCTACATCCTAGAAATGACCAAGAGATAATGAAAACAACCTCGTCACACCTTCTAGAGTAAAACAAGCATACAAAGTCAGAGAAAGTGGTCAAACAACCTCTCGTGGTTCCTTCTATTCCTCCCCTTAGGGAAGAAAATAAACCAATGGTGATTAACCCGATCCCACACAAAAACAACTTGAAAAAAAAACTAAAAGAAATAGAGGTGCTAGAGAGCGTAGGTGTAGACATTGTTCCCTTGCTTGCAGGTTACATGAAGAATTAAACAAAGAGAATCAAGATCCAAACCTGATTGCAACAATGCATGATGACTCTACTCCTTCCATGAAACAAAAAAATCCAATAAAACAACCACAACAAGAGTTGAAATCTTCCATGGATATTATAATTCGTCCTTCTATTATGGTCAACTTGGATGATGATGACGAGGTTGCTAGAATTAATGAAGAGGTGCATAATGAATTGAATACTTTGTTTTCTTCTTCCATGAGCCTAAACAACAATTCTCCTAAGAATATTGTTGAACTTGGTGCTTCTCCTAGTTTGACACTTGCTCTTGTCCCTTTGGCTAGTTGCCTACCTTTGGTATACAATGAACATCATTGGGAGGCAAATGACTTGCTCAAAGGATGACTCTCATGTGCCTTACTAGTCTTTTGCATTATTTCTTCCTTTTTCATTTTCCTTTTTGTGGTTTCATGTATGTAATGTGATCCCTCATGATGTTCTATTTGATATGTTCGATCTCTTTGTGATGTTCCTCTATTTGTACCTTCATTATTCTCTATGTCATAAATCTTTTATCTTTTCACTTTTTATCTCTTTCACATTTTTTGTATGTTCTCCTTTTAGGGATGATGCAAGGCATCGAGAAATTCATGTCTCTTCCATGTTGACCCAAAAGGATTTTTCCTTTTCCTTTTCTTTATCTTTTCTCTTTTGTCTTGTGTTCTTTGATGACTTTAAGGCGTACTCAAGCATCTGCGGTTCTCTTCCCATGTTAATCTAAAAGGATTTTCCTTTTCCTTTTATCTCTTTTTCTTTTGTCTGTTTTCCTTAGATGACACAAGGTACTGATATATCTACAAATTCTCCCATGTTGAACCAAAATATTTTCCTTTTCCTTTCTTTATCTCTTTTCATTTGTCTTGTGTTTTTCTTTAGATAACAAGGCATCGAGATTATTCATGTTCTCCCATCGCTGAATCCAGTGAATTTTCTCCTTTTCTTTATCTCTTTTTGTTCTAGGTTTCCTTTTTATATTTAAGTCGATCGAGAAATCTCTTTACCGAGAAAGATCCTGATCTGGATATCGATTTCTACCGATTATTTTGATCTCGCGCGGAAATCTGAGCCGGATTTGATGAGATTGATTCCTCGTCGATGGTTGATCTGAATGATTTTGCCGCCGCCGCCGTGCCGCCGTCGCCGAGCGGATCTGCGATCTTGTGTTTTCCTTTTGGGGATGACACAAGGTGTCAAGACATTCATGTCTCTTCCATGTTGACCCAAGAGGATTTTCCTTTACTTTTCTTTATTTTTATTTTTCATTTGTCTTGTGTTTTTTCTTTTGGGGATGACGCAAGGCATTGAGACATTCATGTTTCTTCCATGTTGACCTGAAAGGTTTTTCTTTGTTTTCACTCTCTTTGTGTCATTCTTCCAGTTTTATGTGTATTTGGGGAATGAAGAAAGTTTTTATCTCTCTAAAAAATATTGTAGAAAAGAACATATTGACCCCAAATCCATAGATCCCTTGTGTTTTTTGTTTTCATTTTTGGGGGAAACCCCTCTCTTTTCCTTTATTTTTCATGACGTAGCTTTACTTGGAAACATATGACTTGGCATAGGGCTTTCCAAGTTGGATCCCATTTCTTATTTGTTTGCATTTATCATTTGCTACTTTAAATTAATTGCTCACATCATGGTATTTAGAAATTTCTTTAAAGTGGGGGCATACATTGGCATTATTCTTTTACAATTCTTCTTTTTCATGGTTCATGGTGCAATTTTCTTACTTCATATGATGTGTTTTTAGCTTTGTGGATGAAATTAGGTGTGATGTATTTCAAGAGTTTTATCTATCTCAAAATATTACAATCCTCTTAGTGGCTTGATGCGACACACTACATCCACTAAGTTGTGAATTTTCTATTCTTTAATTGGTCCTCTCTTGGAGACATTAGACACAATGTTCCCTAAGTTAAAGACCTCACATGAACTAAGCAAGAATCCTTTGAACATTTCCTATTTGGAAATTTACATTTGTCATTATATGGCCACCTTGTATGACACAACTTGAATTCCTATAGAGCCATCTTGTTTGTTCATGAGCTCCAAGTATAGAAATTTTTTCTTGCCTCATGAAGCTCGAAAACCATTTTTTTTTGTGTGGCACCTTGTTAAAGTTATCAGGGGGTATAACTTTGGTATGGTTTGAGTGAGAAGCCTGACCGAGGCATGACTTTCCCCATAGCCACTCACATGTATGTGTGAGTACATACTAGCCATGATCGTATGTTTCCCACCTTTTTTGACTTCTCACCTAGCAAACAACTAGGAGTTCCATTGCCATAGAGTGAGTATGCATTTTTTTCGGACAACTAACCTACATCTAATCCACATCGTGATGGAAAAATGGTCAAAGCTTAATCCAACTCTTTTATCTTTTTACCTTTTCTCTTTTCATCTTTGACAGTGCATGCTTGTGCCTTGTTTTTCTTTATATCATTTGCATGAGTGTTCTTTTGTGCCTGTTGTTGGTATCATGGGATCTTGATCCTGGGGGATTGATCACCCATTTTGATCATTATATCATCTTATTGGAATTGGTACACTTGGACCCCTCTTGATGCACATTGGTTTACTTTAGTGTGAGTTTGAAGCAAGTTCATCCTCTTTGTAATGCCCATCATGCAAACCCCAAAGGATAGAACAATGCACACATTTTTTATTTATTTTAAAAATACAAAGTAAACATATGACGAAACATTAAAACATATATACATTGCACATTAACATCATAACGTCAAGTCCTCTGGGGCACGTGAGGTCACATCGCATAAACAAACTCATAATGAAAGATTACACATAAGGATAATAACTTAACTAATCTAACATCCATCATAATCATTACAAAATCCATTTACAAAGGTAACATCCATGTATCCAAAAGTATAATTCTAAATACATTACATGATACAACCATAATGAATCTTATCAAATGAATGGTTACAAAGGTGCATAATTAATACATCATCATTTGATACATTACATGTTCTCAATAAATGAATACAATGAAATCTCCCATACACGTGGGATAAATACATAGTACAAATAATGTATGAATTACAAAATGAATATCAGGTACAAGCTCCAACTGAATAATGCTGAGAAGAATGAACGTTGATAGGGAATACAACGAGTGTGGAGCACGTTCCACCTGACTATGTGGGTTTTAGGAAAAACCCACCCCCCGTGCTTAGAGGTGACAAGGAAGTAACCACGACCATAAATGCCATAAGACAACTCCAATAAAGAATAACATAGTACAATAACTCCAAAAGTAACATCAAAGTAATCATAGATCATAAACGACAGCAACAAGGATCCACTCATAATAGCCAAAGAGCCATGAAACACAATCAGAAATAAACCAAGGTAATAACCATTAACCACATGCCAAGTAAACCAAAGAGATAATCATAATACACTTCCAGAGGCATCAAAGAAAACAAGGCATAAGGGCATCTAGTGGAGAGTGTCATCACATAGCCTACATAGGTTATCTTGGCCCTTCCTCCAAAATGAGGCGCCAACCCCCATCTATGGTTATCCTGGCCCTTCCTCCTACTTGAGGCGTCGACCGCATAGGGTGACTCATGTGGAGCTGTTAACCTCTCCTGAGGACGAGGTTACGACTTTTCTGACCACGACCTTCTCATTCTACCATTAGTCTGCGATAACCCTAATGCATAGATGAGGTATCCAAGATTATCTTATATGTTTTTACTACCCATCCCCCTAAGTTCTATTATTAGGTTTTCACTTGTTAATCTACTCTTATGTGGGTTATCTTGAGTCCTTATCTTGAGTCCTTCCTCCTTTTGAGGCACCTGCCCCCATGAAGAGCCACTCTCCCTGAGACCCCAAAACATAACAAACCCAAAGCAAGTGTTGTACCATAACGAACAAGCATTAAGTCTCAACAGATGACATATGAGGTATTGCCCATCTCGCTAAAAGACACACAACAGAGTCCCAACAATAACTCGTACAACCCTTCCAAAATAATTATATCAATGTCTTGCTCCATCAAGAGCACATAAACGAGGATAAACATCCTACAATAAAACTAAGCCTCTAGAAACCTAAGGTTCATAACATCAATAACAAGATTCATAAAATTAGCTGGGTTCCCACATCAAAAGGCCAAACACATTAACATAAAGTTAACAAGAGAACCCACACAAAAGCACATATTTTCAACTCAAATCAACTTACTAATATTCCACATTGAGAAACCATTCTATTTAATCCATTTCTTAAATCTCTATTCCTACAATAAGCAAAAAAAATCAATAATAATAAATGTATGACTTACTATTTTTTTTTTTTACAATTGTAATTCACAATTTAGCAAAATGAAACAATATATCATTATTATATATATATATATATATATAATATTCATGCCAATATAGAATTTGTTTAATTATAATTTTATATATAAAAAATAAAAATATATATATATATATATATATAATTAAAATAAATTATATATATATATAATTATATATAATTATATATATATATAATTATAATTATATACATTTAAAACTTTAAAGGACAAAACAAAATACCTTTTATTACAGTAGCCGCGGACTGCTGTGGGAAGTCTACAACCCACATGGACAGGGGTGGGTACGGCCCAGCCATCCCCCCTAACCCCAAAATATAATAACCTTAGCATTAAAACAAAACACCAACTAGTACAGTTCCGCTCAACATAGAATTTTGAAATACGGTTTCATTAAAAAATATAAATGCAAATAAATAAATGAATATATATATATACTTCGATACAAATGTGTATATATACATACATTTATTTATATATATATATACACATATATTTATATATATACATTTATCAAAACATCCTCTATAAGAGACTGATCATTAAAATCAAGTGTATATATATTATATATATATATACCAAGATTTATATATATATAAAGATATGTGTATATATATATATATGAATATATATTCAAAAATTCATTTGTTTCAGAGGGGGAAATAATTTTTCAAACACAAAATTATAAACATATTGAACATTTTTAGAACCCAAAAAAATTTCTTTCATTTGTTTGCTACCCAGAAGAATTTCAAAACCCCATAAGACTTCTTCTCTTTCACAGAAAACATATTTATTCATTTTTATTTTTCTTTTGAATCAGAAAACTAAAGAATAGGAAGATGGAACCTGGAGTCCTACACTGCTAAAAATTTGATGAAGCTTTGCTTGATCCAAATAGCCTTTCGAAGAGCTCTCGTTCCTTCCTTTAGAAATTCTCCTCCAGATTCCCTTGCTCCAATTTTCTAATCTCAAATTTAATTCAGAAGAACCTCTCCTCTAAAACAATGAAAAACTAAATAGATTTCTACAGAAAAGAACCAGAGAGAACCCAATTCTCAACACTCAATATTTTGGTGTAACTTCTTAAATTTTCCCATGAATGAAAAAACTCACAAATTTTCTATTAAATAAAAATATATCTTCTTTTTTGAAAGCTCCAAAAATCTAAATTAAAAGAAGTTTTCTAATTTTATTCCCAGCTTTTCAGCCAACACTCAACACTCATTGGTCCTTTTTATCTTTTCTTTCTTTTCTTTCTATTTAACAACACTTTTTCTTTTTAATTCCAATTTTGCAAGCTTTACTTGTCATTCACAAAATTCAATATCTTTAATTAATTTATTTCATAATTATCCTCAACATGCTAATTTAATTAAATTATCAAAATACTAATTTTAAATAATATAATTTACACTTTTAAATAAATCACATGACTTTTAATATAAGACTTCTATATTTTAATACAAATTATTCCAACACTATTATAAACATTTATTAACATCATTTAATTATATAAATTACATCATACAAAACACCAACGTAAAATAAATACCAAAAGTACACACACACAACCACTATAATAAATTGCAAAAATGACAAAGGTTAACGATGCACAATACCACTAGACAAGACAGTTTGACAAACATGGGATGGGGTGACTTCCTTGTCATCTTTGTTTTAGCATCATACCCGTTGGGTTAAATTGATGCTCACCCTGTCCTGCCAAAGCAGGTGGAATCAAGACTCTATACCTGCAATTCCTGCATACAAACAAGGTCGTGTACATGTATATATATAATCAAAACATCACATTGTGAGAAGGAATTGCAGTGTAGCAGGGCACTCATGAATGAGTGTTGCTACACTGTCTTCTCACCAAAACTATTCTATCAATTACAACATTAAATATAAAGTAACATTGCTAAACTAGCTGATCACATCATAAAATAATTACTAAACCACTGCATCACAATGTATTACTGAAATCCTACAGTCTAAAAAATAAAATAAAAAAAATGTATTACTGAAATAAATTAACATCACCCAACCAAATGTAATCATAATGTTGTATAATAATATCCATGTCCTCAAATGAAGTAGCATAATCATCAATCAATCTAAACTATTCAATCCACCAATCCAACCAATAAATAGTAACTATCACAGTCACAAAGTATCAAGCAAAAATCATAGAAAGATAGCAAGTCGAAATAGCAACATGAGGGGTATTACATCCTCCCCCCCATGAATTCGGCTTACTCCTGGAAGCCAGTAAACAATTAAGGGTAGGATTCCCTGATACAAAAGGCATCCTCCCATGTTGCTCAAGTCTCATCATTGGGGTCCCACTAGACCTGCACCTGCTCAATATCCCTACCTATGAGAGTGAGTCTCTTGTGCTACAGCACGACCATGGGTACTAGAGCTAGCTACCCATCCTCAACCTATAGAGCATTCCAATCAAGTTTGTGAGTAACATCAGAAGAATATGGTCTAAGGACTAAAACATGAAAAACATCGTCAATCCACGACAGACTGGGTGGCAAGTCTAGGTGGTAGGCAATAGGACCAATTCGTTCTAACACCTAAAACAGTCCCACAAAATGGGGCACAAGCTTAGAACCCTTTCCATAACAAATAGGGCTCTTCTGAGGATGAACTTGAAGAAACACTCAATCTCCAACTACAAACTATCGATCAACTCTGTGTGCATCAGCATACTTCTTATGCCTGTCTTGAGCCGCTACAAGATGCTCCTGGATGCGAGCTACCTACTGCTCCATGTCTCAAAGCATTTCAGGTCCAAGAAGAACCCTGTCCTCTAATTGATCCTAGCTAAAAGGGGTATGACAAGGACAACCATATAAAGCCTAAAATGGAGCCATGCCGATCAAACTATGATAACCATTGTTATAGGAAAACTTGACCAAATGCAGATAATCTTCCCAACAAGATTGTTGGTCCATGACATACATGTGGAGCATATCCTTAAGCACCTGATTAACTCTTGCAATCTGACCATCTATCTCAGGATGGTAGGCAGAACTAAAGTTCAACTTAGTCCCTAAGGACTGCTGCAAAAATTTCCATAACATGGATGTGAATACCGGATCTCTATCATAAATAATTCTTCGTGGTATCCCATGTAATCGAACAATGTCTTCCATGAACACCCTGGCCACCACAGAAGTAGTGTAGGAAGATCGGATAGGGGAGAAATGGGCTACCTTGGTCAGCCTTTCAATAGTGACCATGATAGCGTTGTGCTGCTTGGAAGACATAGGCAAGCTGACAATGAAATCAATAGAGATAATGTCCCACTTCCCTTATGGAACAAGATGAGGCTGTAATAGTCCTACCAGATGATGATGCTCAGCCTTAACCCTCTAACATTCTAGACACCTAGCCACAAAATCAGCGATGTCACGCTTCAATCCTACCCAAAAATATAGTGAGTGAAGATCAGCATACATTTTATTAACTCTAGGGTGTGCTGAATAAGGAGCCCGATGGGCTTCATTCAAGATTAGGGTGCGAAGACCCTTTGTAGGAGGTACATACATTCATCCTGCATAGCGCAAAACACCATCTGAGTCCAAAGAGTAACCAACAAATTTACCTTCCAGTGCTCTTTCTGACTCAATCTCTGATTTCACCACTTGATACCAATTATCTGAAGAAAGAGCTGCAAGGATCTTACTCCTCAAATCAACCTCAAGAGTCACAACATAAATCTTGTGCCTGCGTTGACTCAAAGAATCTACCACCACATTCTCTTTGCCCTGAATATACTTCACTTCAAAATCATATTCACACAAGAATTCCATCCACCTCCTCTGTCTTGCATTCAAGTTCGACTGTGTGAAGATGTATTGCAGACTGCGATGATCAGTATGCAACTTGAACCGATGCCCTAGGAGAAAGTGTCACCACCTTACCAAGGCATGTACAACTATAGCCAACTCCAAATCATGTGTGGGGTAGTTTAGTTTATGATCCTTAAGTTTCCATGATTCATAAGCAATCACTCGCCCTTCTTCCATCAACATGGCCCCTAAGCCTTCCAAAGAATCATCTGTACAAACAACAAAGTCACCTGTCGGATCTGGTACTGCTAAGATTGGAGCATTAGTCAATTTTTCCTTAAGAGTTTGGAAAGCTAACTAACATTGATCGGACCAAAGAAACTTCTTTCCCTTCCTCTGGAGAGAGGTGATAGGATGTGCCATCCTTGAAAATCCTTAGACAAACTGCCGATAATAGCCTACAAGTCCCATGAAGCTAGGAATTTATGGGACATTTGTGGGTGCGGGCCAATCCACAATGGCCTGAATATTTGTAGGATCAACTGAAATTCCCTCACTTGAAATCACATGGCCCAAATATTGAACTTTAGTCTTATAGAAGTCACACTTTTCCAGGTTGGCAAACAACTGATTGTCCCTTAAGCATTGTAACACTTGTTTTAGATGTTCCTCATGTTCCTCCATAGACCTAGAATAAACTAGTATGTCATCGAGAAACACAAGGATGAATCTATCTAAGTATGTTCGGAACACTCCATTCATTAAGCTCATGAAGACTGAAGGTGCATTCGTTAACCCGAAAGACATCATAGTGAACTCATAATGTTTGTATCGAGTACGAAATGTTGTTTTATGAATATCAGTATCTGCAATCCGCAATTGATGATATCCTGATTTGAGATCAATTTTAGAAAAAACCTTTTCCCCTTTTATCTGATAAAAAAGATCATCAATTCTTGGCAAGGGATATATGTTCTTCACCGTTACTTTGTTCAACTACCTATAATCAATACACAAGCGGAGATAACCATCCTTCTTCTTTATGAATTTCACAGGTGCTCCCCAAGTGGAAACACTTGGGTGGATAAACCCCTTAGCCAACAAATCTTCCAACTACAGATGAAGTTCCTAAAGTTCCTGCGTTGTCATCCAATATGGAGCTTGAGATATCGGCTCAACTCCAGGTACCAGATCAATCCTAAAATCTATATCTTGTTTTGGTGGCATACTAGTTATCTCACCAAGAAACACATCAGAAAACTCCTTAAGGAGAGGGTAATCATCTAGTGACACCCCTCAACTATCCTCTAACTCCAGATCACTCATAGATACTGCAAAGAGCTGACAACCCTATCAGAAGTACCTTTTAAGCTGCATGGCAAAGATCATTCGCAATGAAATGGGTCTTTGAATACCGACGATCTCCACCTCCTTTCTGGAATCATCAATTCACCGCACTGCTTTATGGTGATAGTCTATCATAGCATGGTGTCCACTCAACCAATACATTCCCAAGACGACATCATATGAGCCGAGTGGTAGGATTCTAAGGTCCACTTTAGTTGTCAATTCCCCTATATTCAGACTACAACCCTGCACAAGCTTCTCTACAACAAGCTTTGACCTTGAGGCCAATTCAACATGCCATTTAATGCCTTGACTAGTTGCCACCAATCTACATCACTCAACTACTGAAGGAGATATAAAAGAATCATATGCACCAGAATCAAAGAGTATAGAAATGCTAGTGTTATGCAACACACCTGATGTCTCAATGATAGTGCTCTAGTGGTTTGCCTATCGATTATCCACTATCGCAAAGACACAATGAGATATCCCTACATTTCCTATTGTCGGCTCTGATCCAACTGGCCTCTGATTAAATCCTGAGGTGCTCTTCTAAGGACACAATCTAGAAAAATGCCCTTGCTGCCCACATGAGTAGCATCTAGTACCTCTGCCAAATCCTCTGCCCCTTGATGGGGCATTTGACTGTTGAAAGCTTCCTCGACTCAGCGCTAACTAAAAACTAGGTGTAGGCTGCACAAAACACTCCTAACAAGCTCAGTTTCAGTTCTAATCCCTACAAAACCTAGAATTGCCACCCTGCTGAGAATGAGAGTTTCTGTTGCTTATACTGCTGATGTTGCTGACCCCCTTTAGAGGGTATATACTATTCCTAGAAGATCCTGCAGCCTATGAATGACCTCCATGAGTGCTAAATACAAGTATAGGCGCACTGCCAATCTATACTCCAATGTGATCACCCAAGGCCATAGACAAATTCTCCTCTACCAAATGAGCCTTTTCAACCATAATTTCCATCGTCTTTGGTTCAAAGACTCACACGCCACCACTAATTCAGGCATTTAAGCCCTGAAACAAATGTTGCACCAACATCCCTTCATCATGGCTAATCCTTGCATACTGCTTCAATTCATAGAAGCGCCACTCATACTGTTCCACAAACATTAACATCTGCCTGAGGTCATGAAACTCATCTACCCTGTGTTGCCTCCAATGATCAGAAAGGAAGCGAGCCCTGAACCTGTCGAGAAATAATTCCCATGTGACCATGCTAATAACCAGATGTAACTTTTTCTCTTCCAGCCACCACCAAGAGGATGCAAAACCTCATAGATCATGCATGATTGCACACCGAGCTTTGGTATTTCTACCATAGGGGTGCATCGTGAAGCATCGATCCAAATCAATTGACCATGTTTTCACTTCCAAACCTCCTCTAGAACCATCGAATGTAGGCGGGTGTGCCCTCATCAAATCTCTCATATGACCAACTATCACTACATCTTGATTCACTGTTATTTCCCTCTGCCTCAGTGACCTTTCCCTTTCTCTCTCGACCCGCTCCTCCTCCTCTGGCCTGTGTCCCAACCAATCAAGAATCTCTCCAAGAATGTGCTGCAACTGACCATCTAAATCAGGCTATTCTGGGTTCTGACCACCTGATGGATTGTTTTGAAGACTTTGTTGTTCCTCATGCTATAAACCATGGGAACTAGGAGTTGAAGGACTTTCTGGTTTGCTCTATGACCAGCACCACGGCCTCTTCCTCGGCCACATCCTCTACCTTGAGGCATATTTCTGTGCAACAAGATAAAGGTACAAGTGAGCTCAAGAGTCAAATGCAAAGGTTTCCTAATGGACATAACTACCTAGAGACCCCAGCATCTGCAAACCTTGGCTCTGATACCAAGTTGTAATGCCCGTTGTGCAAACCCCTAAGGAAAAAACATTGTACACTTCTATTTTTAATAATAATACAAAGTAAACACATAATGAACTATTTAAACATAATTACATTATGCATTAACATCCTAACATCAAGTCCTCTGGGGCACGTGAGGTCACATTGCATAAACAACACATAACGAAAGATTACACATATGGCCAAATAACATAACTAATCTAATAACCATCATAACCATTACAATATCCATTTTCATGAGATAACATACATATATCCATAAGCATAAGTATATTTACATCACGTGATACAACAATAATAAAACTCATAAAATGAATGGTTACAAAGGTGCATAATTAATACATGATCATATAATACATTACATGTTCTCAATAATGAATACAATGAAATCTCCCATACATGTGGGATAAATACATAGTACAAATACTATCTGAAATAAAAAATGAATATCTAGTACAAGCTCCATCTGAAGAACATTGTGAAGAACGAACGTTGATGGGGAACCCAACGAGTGTGGAGTAGGTTCCACCCAACCATGTGGGTTTGGAAAAACCCACCCCCTATGCTCATAGGTGACAAGGAAGTAATCACGGCCATCAAATCCATAAGAGTAAGTCCAATAAAGAATAACATAGTACAGTAACTCCAATAACAACGTTAAAGAATACATAGATCATAAATGACAACAACAAGGACCCACTGAATATAACCAAAGAGTCATAAAACACATCACAAATAAACCAAGGTGATAACCATTAACCACATGCCAAGTAAACCAAAGAGACAACCATAATACACTTCTAGATGAAATCAAGAAAATAGGGCATAAGGGCATCAAGTGGAGAGTGTCATCGCATAGCCTACATGGATTATCCTGTCCCTTCCTCCATCATGAGGTGCCAACCCCCATCTATGGTTATCCTGGCCCTTCCTCCTACTTGAGGTGTCGGCCCCATAGGGTAACTCTTGCGGAGCCGTTAACCTCTCTTGAGGATGAGGTTACGACTTTGCCGGCCACGACCTTCTTAGTCTACCATTAGTCTGTGATAACCCTAATGGCTAGATGAGGTATCCAAGATTATGTTTTATGTTTTTACTACCCATCCCCCTACGTTCTATTATTAGGTTTTCACTTGTTAGTCTACTCTTACGTGGGTTATCCTGAGCCCTTCCTCCTTTTGAGGTGTCATCCCCCATGAAGAGCCACTCCTCGTGAGACCCAAAAACATAACAAAATCAAAGCAAGGGTTGTACCATACCAAACAAGCATTAAGTCTCAACAGACGACATACGAGGTATTACCCATATCGCTAAAAGACACATAACAGAGTCCCAACAATAACTCATACAACCCTTCCAAAATAATGATATCAATGTCTTGCTACATCAAGAGTACATAAACAAGGATAAACATCCAACAATAAAACTAAGCCTCTGGAAACCTAAGGTTCGCAACATCAACAATAGGATTCATAAAATAAACTAGGTTCCCACATCAAAAGGCCAAACACATTAAAATAAAGTTAACAAGATAACCCACACAAAAGCACAAATTTTCAACTCAAATTAGCTTACTAATATTCCACATTGAGAAATAATTCTATTTAATCCATTGCTTAAATCTCTATTTCTACAATAAGAAAAAAATTCAATAATAATATATATCTCTATATATATATACTTCGATACAAATGTATATATATATATCCCAACATTTATATATATGTTGGGATATATATATATATATATATATATATATATATCCCAACATATATATATAAATGTTGGGATATATATATATATTTGTTGGGATATATATATATATGAATAAATATTAAAAAATTCATTTGTTTCAAACGGGGAAATAATTTTTCAAACACAAAATTATAAACATATTGAACATTTTTAGAAGCCAAAAAAATTTCTTTCATTTGTTTTATACCTAGAAGAATCTCAAAACCCCATAAAACTTCTTCTCTTTCACAGAAAACATATTTATTCATTTTTATTTTTATTTTGAATTAGAAAACTAAAGAATAGGAAAATGGAACCTGGAGTCCTACGCTGCTAAAAATTTGATGAAGCTTTGCTTGATCCAAATAGCCTTTCGAAGAGCTCTCGTTCCTTCCTTCAGAACTTCTCCTCCAGATTTCCTTGCTCCAATTTTCTAATCTCAAATTTAATTCAAAAGAACCTCTCCTCTACAACAATGAAAAACTAAATAGATTTCTACAGAAAAGAACTAGAGAAAACCCAATTCTCAACACTCAATATTTTTGTGTAACTTCTTAAATTTTCCCGTGAATGAAAAATCTCACAAATTTGCTATTAAATAAAAATATATCTTCTTCTTTTTCGAAAGCTCCAAAAATCCAAATTAAAAGAAGTTTTCTAATTTTATTCCCAGCTTTTTAGCCAACACTCAACACTCATTGGTCCTTTTTATCTTTTCTTTCTTTTCTTGATTTCTTTTCTATTTAACAAGACATTTTCTTTTTAATTCTAATTTTGCGAGCTTTACTTGTCATTCACACAATTCAATATCTTTAATTAATTTATTTCATAATTATCCTCAACATGCTAATTTAATTAAATTATCAAAATACTAATTTTAAATAATTTAATTTACACTTTTAAATAAATCACATGACTTTTAATATAAGACTTCTATATTTTAATACAAATTATTCCAACACTATTATAAACATTTATTAACATCATTTAATTATATAAATTACATCATACAAAATACCAATGTAAAATAAATATCAAAAGTACACTCACACAACCACTATAATAAATTGAAAAAATGACAAAGGTTAATGACGCACAATACCACTAGACAAGATGGTTTTACAAACATGGGATAGGGTAACTTCCTTGTCATCTTCGTTTCAACATCATGCTCGTTGGGTTAAATTGATGCTCGCCCTGTCCTGCTGAAGTAGGTGGAATCGAGACTTTGTACCTGCAATTCCTACATACAAACAATGTCATATACATGTATATATATATAATCAAAACATCACATTGTGAGAAGGAATTGCAGCATAGCAAGGAACTCACGAACGAGTGGTGCTACACTGTCCTCTCACCAAAACTATTCTATCAATTACAACATTAAATATAAAGTAACATTGCTAAATTAACTGATCACATCATAAAATAATTACTAAACCACTGCATCACAATGTATTATTGAAATCAAATTAACATCACCCAACCAAATGTAATCATAATGTCATATAATAATATTCATGTCCTCAAATGAAATAGCATAATCATCAGTCAATCTAAACTTTTCAATCCACCAATCCAACCAATAAATAGTAACTATCACAGTCACAAAGTATCAAGTAAAAAGCATAGAAAGATAGCAAGTCCAAACAACAACATGATGGGTATTACAATAAGCATTAGAAGGAAAATGATTAGTATAAACACATTTATTATTTTCTAAATATAGGCTTTAATCTACTATACTTTAATATTCACAACACTGACAATAATATGAATGGTGCTTTGTCATTTCCTTAAATATTAGCATCGCCACTATTTTATGCTGGTGTTGACAACAATTCTAACATCCATCACTCATATGTATTGTTGTTGTTAATAGTGCATTTGGGGTCTATCCAAAGGTCGTTGTTACACATGCCAAAATTACTCATAATATCATTATTTACACCTCACTGTTGTGTTATTGTTAACATTAGTATTTAATCGTTACACATCTTTATTGGCATTGATGATATAATAGTTGTGGAATACATTATTATCCAATCGTGATTGATTATTATTAATGTTGAGATACTGCTATATATAAGTAAAATACCCCCTACTTATCTATTATTAATGTTTTCCTAGAGGTATTACATTAATATCCATACAAGATTAAAAGAAGTATTGATATTATCATTAATTTGCGATTAATCTACAAGAATTAAATTTAGACATTAATGATTAAATCTAACCACAATGATACTACTAATATTGATTTATACCAATAGTTATTGATGCTATTATTTTTATTTATTTATTTATCTTTATTTTGATATACTTTAAAAAGAACTATTTTATTCACTTTATTCTTATAGAAATATGTTTATATATTAAAAGGAATTAAAATTAACTAAAACTAGTTACATGGAAATCATAAATCAATTTATTATATCATACCAAAATTATTAAAAAAAAAACTTGAGGAATCTTTTATCTTTTAATATATACTCTTGTTTTAAAGTAATGTGATCCTCTCTCTCGTGAGAAGCTCCACTTTATTCCTTATCCACATTTTGTGTTTATTTTTACTTTCCATGTTTTCTGTTTTATATTGTTGTGACTATTGAAAGTTTCTAATGTTATGAATACCACGACAACCATTTTACTATTATCACTAAGCCTTTTCAGATAGAACAATCAAATGCATGCCATTACAGACCGAATAAGATTTTATGCAAGAATTTCCTAATGAGGAATCGATGCTAGATTTGGGTTTACTTGGCAATAGAGGGGGCTGTATTTGGAAGGGCAGAAAGAATGTGGCCATAAGGCCCAAGCCTGCACATGCAGAATATGGCAATCGCACTGTAATAAGCTCCAATGGGAATTAACTAGTCTATAAATCCCCGTATTTTAGAGTGAATAATGAAGGTCAAATTTTATTAAGATTTTAACTGGAGATTAGATCAAGGATATTGAGCTTTCAACTAGAGATTATGTAAACAGTGAATATGATTTACTGTTTATAAATGATAGAATCATTACAAGATTCATGGTGATATACTGTGATGCCTATTTTATTAAGACATCCACATATAAAGTATAAGTTTTTGCTGCAAATTATGTGAGATTAGTTCATGGAACATTTGGCCTCCGTTGGCTCACACATGTACGTTTATCACCTTTTGACACATGGGATTTGATTTGGCAATGGAACAATAGGGTTTATAACAGCGCTTCAAGATATACATTTCCTTAAAATGTTCAGCCTCTAAGAAGATTTTGTTATGAGGCAAACAGATGGAATGAATAAAGGAAGGTGAGATTGTTTGAGATGAGATGATTTAACGATTTTGAGAAAACATGGATAAGGCAGGTGAAATGTTGACAGAAAGCCACAAGGAAATATGGATCTTGCAGATTTTTGCCAGATTTAGTAGTTGGAAAATCTTGGCTAACATGTATGCAAAACGTGGAGTAAAAGTGAAGACGCAACTTGATTGACAGAATGCCTCAAAGAAATATGATCTCAGGGAATGCGAGGATTGCAGGATATGCGTAGAGAATCATGGCTGCTATTTAAACTTTTACACCCTTCTATGTTTGAGTGTTGCATCTGCGATAGATTGTCAACAGAACCAAGGAGGTAATTTAAACTTAAAAAATTCCTATTTTGTTCAAGCGTTGCGGCTGAGACAGGTAGTGAATGGAATCAGGAAGGTTATTTAAACCTTTAAAATTTTCTATCATGCTCAAGTGCGACGGCTGAGACCGGTTGACAATGAAATCAGAGAGATTATGTAAACCTCTACAACATTCTATTTTCAAGTGTTGTTGTTGTGGCAGGATACAAAAGGTGTCAAGGACATTATTTGAATTTATACACCCTCCATTGTCTAATCACTGTAGCAGTGATAGGATGCCCTTGGGATGAAGGCAACAACTACAGAATATGCACAAAATGGATTAGCTGAAGAGGTTTAAGAACATTCAAGTAGATACAAATAGCAGGAATGATGTCGAACTCCGTAGCCTTTTCCATCATCCTTCCTACCTATGCCTAAGTGGATGCTTGAAATAGGGTGTGGGGGCTTTGGAACCGGATAGGGACAACCATCTATGCGTATAGGCTGGAAGAAATTCGTTAGAGGTTGAAGTTGCAACTACCTACGTTCACATGTATGCAAAATGCTGAAGCACAGACTTGGCATGAGAGAAGTTCGACAGAATGAGTTCATGAATGCCAAAAAAAGTGTGGAAGCATGGGCAGGACACAAAATCTTCTAACAACCGAAATGGAAGCAGAGACAAATGGGGAATTTAGGGAAAATATCAGTAGCCAATGCAATCTACAGAGAGCTCTTACCTATTGTGTAGACTTACTGATCTCCGCTGGACTGTGACCTCCTTCCTTTCTCCTTCCAATCCCTCCCAACGTATCCTCTACTCCCTTCGCATGCAACCAAATGCAGGAGCCTAAAATGGGAGGTCTGAACTGTTTGACCGAATGCCTCTCAAGAAGAGTAGTCTCAGGAATTGTTGCAACGCACTAGTAGACAGGTATGCAGAAGGAAGGAAGTAGTGACCAGGCCCCCGCATCCCCTGCCATAAGCCAAGTCTTTTCGTTTTGAAAGAATTCTCCCCAGCGAACATGCAAACAGTCCTTCCCCACGTTCCACGTAAAGGGAATGCAAAAAGTGGAAACCCCAGACCAAGCACGTGGAAGATACGAAAGAATGTCTTGAAGCAAGGTGGAGGGTACCAGCAAAGACAGGTGTCATTATTTTCTACTTGCATATAGATGTTAAATAAATTTAAACATTTGTATGCGCACATATATTTAATTGTTTTATTTATTATCTCAATTTTTGTATATATAATTATTCTTACTTCATATTTAATTAATTTATTGCTAAATAAATAAGTAATATATTTATCTTTTCACCATATAAATCTCATCATTTACAGTTTTAACAGCCAGCTATTAAAATTTCCTTCAATATTAGCATAATACTAATATCGCTACTCACCTATTATGGTATTACTACTTGAGTGTACGTTCTAATATTATTAAATCATTAATGACCATGATAATGATGATGGTGTGTCGATATTTATTTTAATATTTATAATGTTTATGCTCCTAAATCACAATTAATTGATCTCATTTTGGTGTTATAGAATAATTCTTTTCAAGATAGTAACTCTATTCTTAAAGAAAATGAAAGGGTAATATATCGTAATAAAGACGTAATGAATGGATGACGACTTCATTTAAATAATACTTAGAAAGGTGGCCTATATCACTAAATGTAAATGTATATTAAAATCTCAATACTCGGTTATATAAGAACAACATTAATCGAAAAAACAATAAGGCCTCAAAATCACAAATAAAACACTTACTCAAGATCCAAAGAGCGCCAAAATGGAGGGACACTACAACAAGCCCATTTAGAACCCACTATTTTTTTAAATCAGCACATGACAGCTTGGACAGGGAGATAAGAGGCCATATTCTAGTGAGAAGATTGTTTCTTTCCCTATTGTTATTGATTTAGGCTCCTCCAAACTCGTCCTTGCCGGTATTCACCATTCACCTCTCTAATTTGGCAAGTTGCAACCTGAAAACAAGGTTTCGACGAGGGTTTTAGATTATATTTATTAAAATGAAAATACAACCAAGATCCCATAAACTTATTACCTTTATTTTCCATTGTTGTTTGCTACTTTCCTCACCAGTATTGGTTTTGGCTCCTCCAAACTCTTCCTCATTGGTATTCACCTTTCACTTCTCTAATTTTGTGAGCTGCAACCTAAACATAAGTTTTTGATGAGGGTTTTAGAGTATGTTTATTAAAATGAAAATTTTCCCACCTTAATTTAATACTAGCAATTGCACCTTAGTGTGCAATGGGTATGCCGAAGAAGTGTGGAAAGTCAATTAAGATAATTTTGATCTATTGTTGTAATATGTAAAACTATTTTAATCATTTTATTTAATTAATAGTTTTATTTTAAAATATAATATATAATAATAGGTATAATTAAATTATTTATAATTTATTTTTACTATTATTTAAATATAATCCACATTTCATATAATAAACTTATAAATCAAATTTTATATTTACTATATATATATATATATATATCACATTTTACCTTAAACAAATTATAAATCTAATATTATATTAACTAAAATATAAGTTAAATTGTAAGTCAAAATATAATCCAATTTTTCCACTAAAGAAAGTTTTTATTTATGCTAATTTAAATATATTAGATAACTCTTTCAAATAAATGAAAATAATTATTTAAAAATAAAAAAATAAAACAAGACATGTGATAATGTTAAAACCTAAATGTGTTCATTATTAGAATAATTTTCAATTTTTATTTTTTTATTTTAAAAAACAAAATTGCAAAACTTATTCATGAGATATATTATTTATTTTTAAAATAAAAAATAACAATTAAAAACAAAAATTCATTGTTAATTTTTTATTTATTTTTGTTTATATGTTTAAATAATATTTTTATTCCTAGTAGTACTTGGACGATTTGACAGCTAGAAGATCTTTTCAATAATTATCTACACAAAAGATCTTTTAGTAGGGTTTCTGACCTGCCAACTTTCACTCCCATTATACCTGTCATGTTATTATTGAACAGTAAGTAAACTACCTACCTGTAGCACTTATATTTTTAGGCATAGGTAATCCCATAGCAAATTAAAAGAATTGTGCAAATTTTTTGAGAAAGCGGCAGGAAAGCAGTGGGAAAAAAGGTGTGAAAAATGATGAATGACTAAGATTTATTTAATGGCTAGCAGATTGATACCAACCATTGATTCGAAGAATTAGCTTTGTCTTCTTCAAATAAGATAAACCTTTGGTGTAAATTATATAATATTAATAATATAATATAAATATAATATTATATTATACTATAATAATATATAATATAAATATTATATTGTAATAATATAATATTATATTTTATTATATAATTATTATATAATATAAATATTATATTATATTATAGAATATAAATTATACATTATATTATATTATAATACAACCCACTACCTCAATTTGAAATATTATTTTTAATTATTCACTTTAATATCATATTATCTATTTTTATTTGTGCGACTAATTATTTAGTTGTAATTTTTATTCAACGATCAAATTAGTCACTTATGGTGATCAAATTGGTCATTTATTTAGTCATTTATAGTTGTGTTGCAAAAAATTATTAGAATTTAGTCATCTTTAGTTTGTGTGACTAAAAGTTTTTGTCACATAGTCATTTATTTGCCAAATTCAACCAGTGGTCCCTTAATCTTATATCCATGACCCTAATTTTCATGATTATTATGATTTTGATGAAGCCTATAATTAGATACATATTTCTATACAAGTATTAATATTATTTTCAACATCCATTCTATAATTTAAATTGATTTCTATATAATTTTCATGACCTAAAAATCCATTTAAAAATATTAGAGCTCTATTTTCATAGTCTTAAACCTATATTAAATAGCCACTAATTTATATAAGAGGATAAGCCTATCACTGTCCCTCTTATTTAGCCATGTAAAATAATTGAGATTTATCTTGGGTAGTCAAATCGAATTGATCCATGCCAAGAGATATTTATGATCTACTTCCCATGCCTAATGGGGATAAATTATCATAAAGGGGTGGAAATTGTAATATATCTATATCCTTGAAAAATAATTTCAAATAATATAGGGAGATATGTGCATGAATATTTTTTTCCAAATCCTCTTTTGGAACTACTAGAGAATGGTTGGGTAGTCTTCGAAGATATCATTTTTATTGTTGGGAAATTATTGATGTAACCTTTAATGAACAATATACTTATGGTTTTGAATGTACTTTTATTTTTAAATAAAAGCCTAGGAAAAAAAAGATAAGGAGCAGTCAATTTATATTTTTCACCAAATTTTTCTAGTTGCAATCTTTTATATCTCTATGTAACTTATATGATTGGTGCAACATTATGCACATGAATATTTTGAAGCGCTTGAAATTTATGCACATTGTTTTTTAAAGAGTTCAAGCCTATTGTTCTTGAGGAGGGATATGGATATGATAATATGATTAATGGAAAGGGGTAAGCATCATATGTAAGTTATTTGATTCTTTCAAACTATAATAACTAGTACATATATCTTAAATATTAATCCATATAATATACGTTGAGATATATCATGTTGAGACTTATTTTATTTATTTCTTAAAAAAAATGAAATACCATTGAGATTATTAGGGATTGCAATTACCTATTTACTTTTGTAGCTGGGATTAGAGTTAAGTTCAATATTATATTATTATCAATATTTTTATTATTAATAACTCTCTTTCTTTTTTATTTTTATTTTTAAATAAACAAATATTATTAACCAAATTCTTAATTGGAGAGAACTATCTAAAATTGATTTATTCAATTAAAATAGAAACTTAACAATTTTGATAATGTTTTGGATAAGGAGAAGAATGTGATGGTGGATTTTTTAAAATAAATATTTCTAATATGTCACATTCTTTTTTTTAAAAATATATATATATTATTAACTCTCTTTGCCTTTTTGTTTTCTTTTATTTTTATAAGGTTAAGGCTGTGACTATGGATTTTTTTAAATAATTATTATGTTTCTTTTTTATTTTTTTTAAATAAATAGATATTGTTAAATGTTTGTTTTTTTTTGTTTTTCTTTCATGGATTGTGTTGGCCTCCTATAGGCACCATGCTACCATTGTAGGGATACGCCGAGATAATAATCATGATTCAGTGTCTTTATATGTCTAAAATCAAGGTATTCTATTGTTACAAATTCTCATGAACACAATGTTCCATGTGTATCCTCTAAGTAAGCCGAGATATATAAGTATATACCTTATGATAGCCATGATGATAAAGATAAAAATTTAAAAGCAGTTTTAAGTTTGTAGAAATGTTTGCTAAAATTAATGGTGTTGAAATTTAAATATCCAATCTAAGTAAGAAGTACAAATGTTCTCTATTTTATGTAATTTAATTTTTCCTCTTTGAGGATGATGGTACAAGAGATGTTTCTACTATGTGTGTTTGTTTACATGCATATAGGCTAGCATATTCTACATCTCAAAATGGATGTGCTAATATGGATGAGCACTTTGCCATATATTTGAATTTTGAATAAATTTCATTTGAAGGTTGTGATTTTGATGATCATGATGAGGATGCATATGGTAAACTATTTATATAGTGTAAGTAATGTAATATTATGCATGTTGACTTTTCTACAAGGAGTGTGTAGCTAAAATAAACTTATTCAAATGAATATGGCAATGAAATAAATCATAATTATTATCACAATAGTGTTTTTTACTTAGCTAATTATAATGAATAGATAAAATAGAGAGGGTAATTGAAGGGGATTTTTACTTTTAATGAAGTTCTTTAGGGAGAGGATTTGTATACCAAAGGTTAAATAAATGCTTGGGTCATGTTTGTGAATTACATATTGGGACAAACTATTAACACTTGTAATGGGAAATTATGTTGGCTATTAGCCAAAGTTAAGTTGGATGTTTGCAAAAGAGACTCGGAAACTCTCAAATTTGATGAAATTCATCTATCATCTCTTTAATATAAGTGTAGAACATATTATTTTAATTTCTTCTCTTCAGACTAGTATGTATGTGAAGGAAGCATTAGGCTATAATGCTTGAACAACATTGAATATCATCATGATGAAAATAAATTTAAATATCATAACATTTTACTATAGCTTTTTAATGTACCTAAATTAGAAGAATTTACTTTCAATTCTCATGTGATTTTAATATTATAACTTTATATACCTTCATTCAAGAATGAAGGTATAGCAATATATAAAACACAAATTTCATAGATTGTGATAGTCTCAACTCTCTTATATTCTCTATTATTATTATTCACCTATATTATTATAAATAATCATATGTTACCATTGAAATGCATGATATATAGAACAATGGGTTGAATCCTGATTCAATTTTTTTTTGTGCTCATGGGTTGTATGGTGGCTATAATAATCATCATTGGTAATTTTTTCTTTCTTCTAATATTGGGAGAATGTGTATGATTGGATATGAAATACATTTTATTTTGTATCTTGATGAGGGTTTCATCATCGTTGAAGGGGTGATCATATTTTTTACTCGCATTAACTTTGAAAAGAGTAAGAAATATGTTTTACTTTTCCTATTTACTTATCCTATAGATTTTATTTTGAAAATGTAATCAAAAGAGAAATATTGACATCACTTGTTAGTTGAATAAATTTTATCCTCATCTATGAAAAAAATTCATTGGACAAAAATTATTATTTTTCAATATATTTTCCTTTTTAATCTCTTTTATTTCCATATTTTCTAGTCTTGTATACATCTAGGTGTTTATAAATATGTATGTATATTTGTGTTGGACCTTTGAATCCTTCATTCTCATGCTCATCTTGGTCTATATGCTAAAGTTGCACTAGATTCTCTTTATATATTATGGATATATACCCCCAACTAGAGATTAAGTTGGCATCTATTTTTTTGTAAAATTTATGTATCTATTATTTTAATACTCTCCACCAAAATTTTCATATTTATTTTCTTTAATAGCAATAAAATTTACCTTTAGTAGATTTTTGGTAATTATGTAAAGATTGTTGAACACATAAATAAATTGAGAGGGGGAGTGAATTAGTTTATCTTTAAATTTAATGCTTAACCAATATATCAATGAACATAAAAGCATAATTAAGGAAATTAGAAGCAACAATGAACATAATCACACAAGATAACACTATATTTACATGGAAACCCTAGAGGTAAAACAATGGTAAGAAAAGTTGCTTGGATCCAATAACCAAACCTAATCTCACAAGAATAAATATATATTAAAATGCTTTTGTAGGCACCAACCCACTAGAGACACCAATCCCAACCTATAGGAGACACCAAACTCCCA
>VDFB02171001.1:50080-221471 GCA_007258455.2 Sequoia sempervirens | reverse complement strand
AGCGACCAGCAAGCTTAAGGTGATTCAGGTGTCCGTTTTCAGCGTTCTTCGAAGCTACGAGCTCAGATTCTTCAGAGGAAGTCAATTCTAGACTTTATTTCCACTTTGCATGCAGGTTTTATAAAGATTCGAAGAAGAGATTTGCAGATTTTTCAGAAGCAGACAAGCAAAACTTTCTATCTTCTGTCTTATTTCTTCTATTTCTCACCTTAGGTACTTTCTTCGCATGCCAGAGTAATTCAACACATTTTCAGACTCTGTTCATCTGGGTTCTCATATTTCAGCGTTTGCAACAAGACCCACTTCTTAGATTTTTTCGAGAAAATCGCCCCGTAGCCTTCATTCTGAAGCTCTGAGCCTTTTTCCGAGAATCTCTTTGCATGTGGGCTTGAATCACATTTTTTCGAGAATCCAGTTATCTGGGTTTGTTCAGAATTCGGTTGTGCACAAAACCCATGTTCCAGAATTTCTTCGAAAATTTCTTTTGTCAGAAGCTATTTTTAGCCTTGTTTAGAGTTTTTCAGAAAGTTCTTCAAGCATATTCGACTTTACAGTCAAAAGTCACCATTTTCAAAATGCAGTTCAATCTCATTGATTACAAGGTGAAATCAGTCCTTACACATAATTTCACCAAGACTTCAGATACGGACCTAAACCATGTTTATCCAGTAGTCAATCTGAGCAGTTTAGAAGGTGTTAGCAGCAATTCGATGAGGAATCTTGAGCGTTCCGGGTTGCTGGCAGCGGCATCCATTCCTGTTTCTATCTTCGATCTTGAGTTCGTACTTGCTTGCATTAAGCATTATGACTCGTCTTCACGACAGATCAGATCGGTTGATGGAAGAGTGGTTTGCAGTCTCAAGCCGAAGGATATAGAGAAATGTTTTGCTATTCCTCCTCGCTCAGATAACTTTACTGTTGATCTTGAAGCTTGTGAGAAGATATGGGATGCTGATCATCAACGTTCACAGAGAAAAGTTGCTCAGAAATGGTTGACAATTCAGAAAACTAACTTGCCTAAGAAGGTTGGTCGTGGTGAATTTAAAGGAGAAGTTGCTGTTTTGATCACCTTACTCAATCGAGTTACCGGCCAGTCAGATGCTAATACTTTCCGTCCATGGATGTTCTACCTGATTATCAGAATCCTTGATGGCACAGAGCGTTTTGACTGGGCTATGTTAATTCGTGATTGCTTACATCAGCAGATTTCTAACTTTCTCAAGCATCACGAGTTTCATATGATATCTTATTTGGTCTACTTGGTGGCATTTCAAGGTAGTTTCAGACTTCTTAAAACCAATGGTACTCTCGGTGTTCAGCGTATTCATGAGTATTGTCCACAGCTAGAGTTTTCTCAGTCTGAGCAGGACTTCCGAGTGGTGAATGATCACTTTGCCATGAGAACCGTGAGGGATCTTGATGATGAGATGCACATTCGTATTTCAGCCGAGGCCAAATCAGTAATGGAGACTTGGGCAGATTGGTTCATACAGTTTCCTACTTTCACGTACCTCCGAGTTTATGGTTATGTTGGAGAGCCTCTGATGTTGCCGAGATATCCGTCAGACAAGATTGTCTTTATGGAGTTCCTCAGGCAAATGCAACACGTTCACTTCTTTCTTCGTAGTCGTCATAAGGCTGCGGCAAATTTTCCATTCTCATTGGGAATTTTCACATGTGATGCAGCAACAGATGCCAGGCGTATGTCTACTGAGATAGAAAGATTCAAATTCAAACCTTATACTGAGAGGCGTTCCTATGATCCTCTCGGTCATTATGCAAATCGGTTAGAGCGAGGGATTGCACATGCGCCAGCACTTGAAGATTTCTGGGCAAATTGTGAAGATGAATTCGAGGTCCGTCGTCGTCACTATTGTAGACTTACTGTTGGTCAGCTCTCTGATTACTTGTCAGAAGATGTTGATGGTTTGTCAGATGATGATGGTGAAGTTCTTCTCAATTCTTATGTTAAGGATCAAGTTGCTAGGCAGCCACTTCGCTCACCTGATTGGTATGCTAAAGAGAATACTTCTATTGAAGAGGTTTCCAGATCAGTGATCAAAACTAGCAAGTTATTCTTGGAGAGCAAACGGACACGGAAGTCAGTTCCTGTAGCAGAGCCGCCAAAGGATTTCTCGTCATTGCCTTCTACTTCTAGAGCAAGACCCAGAGTCAAAGCTATTATAATACCTCCGGAAGGGGTTAGACTCAGTGGAAACACAGGGAAAAGAGCTACTGGTAAAAGGAAGCAGAAACAGATTGAGAATATTCCTGAGGTTCCAGTAGAGACAGTTATTCAAACTGAGCCTCACGTTTCACTTCCTAGTTCACCTCACGTTCCGCCTATTGATATAGATTTTGAGCCTGAGCCACAAATTCAAGCAGGATCGGAGACAACTGAAACACCACAGGTTGATACATCAGGGACAGTCTCTCCTCGGATTGAGAATATTGTTCAGTCTTGTTGGCTCGAAAAGTCTTTGGGAAGACAAAGGCGTGAACCGTCATACAACCTTGATTTGTCTGAGTTTGGTGAGCCTTATCAGAGAAGGTCAAACAAGAAGATAAAGAAACAGGTTCACATCGAAAAGACCCCTAAATCAGAGATTGTGATAGAAATTGCAGTGCCTCCAGAAGGTAAAAGCTTGGATGAGGTCGAAGTGGGTGACTTTACATTCACTAAGGCAAATCTTGGCAGGACTACACGAGAGACAGATGTATCTCTTCTTAAGATTGTTACCAATAATCTTGAAGAGCGTATCACGAAGGATGGAGAAGATAAGGCTTTACTCAAAACTGAAATTAGTCAACTTAGTCAATACATTTCTGATCTTGTTCATGGGAATCCAAATAGAGCACCGGTTCTTCCTCAGCACACACCTGCAGAGAAACGAAAATTGGATCAGTTGGTCAGTCATGGCAGACTTTTGGATGATTGGATTGACAGTTTAGTTGCTGCTAGTAAAACTCTTCTTGCAGATTTATATCAGTTGAGGAGTGAGGCACACAAACTCCGTCAGGGTATTCAGTTGCTGGATATTGCAGTTGCAGAGAGCTTGGCAAAGGATCGCGTTCTTGTATCTGAGTTATCAGTTGCATGCGATGCTTTGGAGGAGATCGAAGATCAAGAGAAAGTCTTCACTTGGAAAGAGCAGCACCTTCTCAGAACAGAAATATGTGAGAAAATCTCTTCCAAGTTATTTTCACTGAAGGATGACGAAGTTGGAGTGCTTGCACTTGTCAGTGGCTTCGTTGTTCAGATCCCGTGTCATTATCTTCTCGAAGATGGCACGTATGTTGAGTTGGAAAAAGTTCAAGTGGAATTCGAGAAGCTGATTTTTGACAGCCTTGAAGGTGAACCTAGAATAAGGAGTAGAGAATGTTCGATAGTACAGCCGGTTGAGAAAAGCGGCGAAGAATACAAAGATAGATTGTACACACAATGCGAGTGAGAACTAAAAGCAGTATTTATTTTAGCGGCATCAAAGTGCGGATGTGAGGAGATCGATGATGAGTTCTTGAGTGAAGTGTTAAATAGAGTTGGCATGGAGTGATACATTAGAGTTAGAAGCGTCTTGATTAATTTCTAGGGTTGAGTCACGGCGGCTGATTAACGACTTCAGTCTTGATTCACTGGCTGCTATTACTTATCTCATCCTGGGAGTTATCAACAGAGTTAGGGTTAGGGTTTCTAGTTAACTAAAAGGTAGTGGCCAGTTAACTCGCTGTCAATAAGGACGTGCATGCTTGCATAATTGTCCATTTTTAGATTAGATGTTTCGGTTAACTGATGGTAGTTTTCCAGTTAGCTGTATAGTTTACTTTATTAGGGCTTAGCAGTAAATCTTGCATGCATTGCAAGACTGTAGTTGACTCAAGGTGATTTTAGGGTTCCCTACAACTTGATGTATATAAATAAGAGTTTTTGCTCATTTGTAAATAACTTTTGCTTGAGAGAGAAATATATGCTGCGCCTACCTTGCCCTCAATATTGCTCTTTATGGTATTTGTTCATGTGTCTTCATTATTGCAATTGATTGTTATGCCACATAGGGTTTCGAAAGATTGTAATGCTGGATTCTTCCATAGTTTAGAGAAATCTGTTTTGTGAATCTTTTATTGTTATGATCGAACGTTATGCCACACAGGGTTTCGTAAGATTGTCATGATAAAACCGTTTTGTGAAGTGTTTACTATGCTGATCGAGTGTTATGCCACACAGGGTTTCATAAAGTTTTCATGGTGAATCTTCTCTTAGATTAGGAAAATCTGTTTTGTGAATCTTTTGTCATTACGATTAGTGTTATGCCACATAGGGTTTCACAAAGATTTTGATGATAAAAGTTGTTTGTGAGTCTTTACTATGCTGATTGAGTGTTATGCCACATAGGGTTTCATAAGATTATCATAGCAAATTCTCAAATCTGTTTTGTGCTTAATAAACTTGTTCAGATTGAGATGATAGTTGCGCCACCTTGCCTTCAAGTAGAGAATCTGAATGCGTTTATCGTCTGATAGTCATAACCTTGCTCCGTTTCCTCTTGCTCTGTTTTCCTGAGGAGATTGGATAGATATAAGTTGTAGTTTAGTTGATTTGCGAAACCAGAGAAAACTCAGCTGCAACGTGTAAGTTCTTTCAAGAAAGCCTTGTGCCTCTAGCAGCTGAAACAAAAAGACAGGACATAGTTTTAGCTTATTTTTCCTTTGCAAGTACATTTGTCAAAGCATAACGAGGGAGCTTCCCCTCCATAATTTGAAGAGCACTCATTGCGTAGTGTGCATAGGCTGTTCATAACAACTTCTACTCCAGAGGTGTTAGTTGTTACGCCAACAGTTCTTTCTGGCGCCCACCGTGGGGCACGAGGCCTTGAAATAACTTTATACATGTCACGGATATGACTATCTGGCGTCCTACTGCTCCAGTTCAACAACCAGAACTAAGTCCGCCTGTTATTCAGCCGAATTTAGCATTCATCGAAGCAGAACAGTCAGATATCATCAGTAGCTTGCGCACGTTTATTTTTGAAAATCATACATCTACATCTCAGTGGAGAAACGCAGCTACTACTCTGGATAAAGAAGAAGAAAAAGCAGATCTTGCAGCAGGTAGACCAGTCTTGCCACCTCCCGCGTGGGATTAAGCATCCTGGCTTATCAAGTTTACATCAGAAGAAGGAGAAGAAATCCTCCTATACAGCCAGATCCTGTTTTTGAAGAAGCTCCTGATCAGTTTACTGAATCAGAAATCTTAGAAGAAGAATCTCCCACTCCAATTGCAGAGATGGGTGATCGTGTTATTAACAACAACAACAATGGTGAAGATCACAACGGTCGTAATGCAAGAAACGCAAGACGTCCAGTCCCCTTGCCTTGGGGCGACAATATTGGACCGTTGGCTTTACCAGGACATCATGAATTGCCCAAAGGATCACGCAAGTTTTTCCCGAGATTTCATGGCGATGGTTCAAAACATCCAGATGAACATTTATCAGCATTCACGGCGGCTTGTTCCGTTTTGCATGTTGGCCATGAGGACATCGCCGTTCGTCTTTTCGTGGAGACTCTTGAGAACAACGCAGCAGATTGGTTCAATAATCTTGAGCCAGGAATTATCACCAGTTGGGCTGTCATGAGCGAAAAGTTTTTGGCAAGATTCAAGCCTGCCGAAGACAATCACAGATTATTTGCACAACTCTCAAATTCGAAGATGGAAAAGCATGAACCGATGAGAGAATTTGTGGCAAGGTTTAATCGCCTTGTTACACGTCTTTCTCACACTTTGAATCCATCTGATGAGATTTTGATGAGTTCTTTCATCAACGCATTGCCGTCAGAAATTGCCTTTTTCTTGAAAATAGCCGAAGAAGATGATTTAACACGCCTTCAGGAGGAAGCAATCAAGCTTGAAGATACCATGATTACAACCGGCAAGATGAAAGATGATTCGATCAGGCCGCTCGTGCAAGCGTCGGCCGATCCATTGCTACAGAAGGTAGCAAACGAGGTGACGATACTAAAACGGCAGTCACCACCTCAAGGGCAACCAGCCTTGCCTTCACCACCTTTTCAATCTCAACCAGCATATCAGCCGAGAAGGAATAACTTTCAGCCGTACAATAATTTCAAGTCAAAGTTTCCACAAGGACAACCGAGACAAAATAATGAAGCTGAAAAGGCTACGGTCTTTTGCACGTTCCATGATTCAGCAGAGCATACCGGGGCTACTTGTCCGGAAAATCAAAGAATGAATCAGCTCATGGGATTTGCCGATTCTGCTCCTAGTTCAGATTTCATACCTACCAGTTCAAATGTCGTCTCTTCACAGCTAGACGAGTTTGATGGCGACTCCGCAACGGGATATTTTGATAGAGAACCCGTTAATGAAGAAGAAGAAGAATCCCGTCGTTTTTCTCTTGCAGTGAATCACGAGAATATCACCTCACCTGTGTTCACACGTGCTCAACATTTCAAAGCACAGAAGGAGGAAGAGGAAAAACGGAATTTGAATGCGAAAGCAAAGGAAGTAGCTTCTACTTCCAATCAAAAACCTTCACAAGAAAATATCTTGCCAGCGGCTTTAGTTACGTCTTCAACAAGCTTTGACATCGTTTCTTCCATGATGAAGACGAAGGTACAGATATCTCAACTGGAGTATTTACAAGATCATCCAGAGTAGTTGGATAGGATCTTGAACGTTCTTAAGAAGAAGAATGTCGTTCAGCCGACATTGCTACAATCCTCAGTTCCTGCAGAAGAGAAGCCGAGGCCGTTTTATATATCTCTATATATAGGAGGTTTCAAGCTGAGCAATTGCATAATTGACAGTGGAGCTTCGGACAACGTAATGCCCTTACAGATTATGAATGCGTTGGGACTTTTGTGCACCCCGACTCAGGAAAAGTGTTATTCACTTGAGTCTAAACCGGTGCCGTTAGTTGGTCAACTTAAAGATGCGCAAGTAAGGCTAGCGTCATGTCCAGAAAAGAAGATTATGATGACTATCTTAGTAGCTGATATTCCTACCAGTTACGGGATGTTACTTAGTAGAAGTTTTTGCAAGGATCTCGGAGGAGAAATACAAATGGATTGGTCGTTCGCGACAATCCCATTGAAGAAAGGTACTTTCAAATTAGAGCCGGAAACCAAATCAAAGTTTACAGTGGTAAAGTCCCAGGACCCACATGCTCAAGTGTTGTATCAAGACACGGGTCCAGGCACATACGCTATGGTGTCTGAAGTGACAGATGATTGTCAAAATTTTGCACTTTCCACCGAATTATCAAATGAAGAATCGGAGATGTGGACGATGCAGTTTGATGGCAGTTGTTCGACTTCAGGTTCCGGAGCGGGAGTAGTGATTATCTCTCCCGAAGGTCGTTTATATCCTTTTGCATATAGGTTGCAATTCGATTGCACTAATAATACTGCAGAATACGAGGCGCTTTTGTTAGGTCTCAAAAACGCAAAGGATATGGGGATCAAGCTGCTTCAAGTTGAAGGAGATGCAGAGCTGATCGTAAAGCAGGTCAGAGAGCAATTTCACGTTAGAAAGAATCGTCTCCAAAACTACAGGCAGAGAGTATGGAATGCAATCGATTGGTTTGATGCATTTAATATCAAATACATTTCAAGAATGAACAATAGCAAAGCTGATGCGCTTGCAGTTTCAGCCGCTCTTTTTATGCCTAACTCTGACTTTCGTCAGAACTCATTCGCTATTGAGCTTATTTATAGACCAGCTGTTCCTGATAATTCAGACAACTGGCAAGTCTTCAGTGATGATGAAGATATCAAAGAATTTCTCGTCATGGGAGACAACTACAAAGAATTGTTCTTTGAAGGGGGATCAACTCCTCACAGAGAGTCAATTACTGAAGAATCTGAGGTTATAGAATCTGGAATCATACAGTTGAAAGGAAATCAGATTCCTAAAGGTTTTGTATCCTTAGAGGATATTTTTGACAGGCATGATCGTTACATCCAAGATCAGAAGAGGTCAGGGGTGAATACTTCGTCAGAATATAGTCAAGTCAACATAGGTACTGAAGACAAGCCTTGGCTTGTAAATTTAGGCACGTGTTGCACTTCTGAAGAAACTGAGAGGTTTATCGCCTTGTTCAAGCAATACAGGGATGTATTTGCCTGGTCATATGAAGATTTAAAGGTCTTCACACCCATTGAATTGTCTCACACAATTCCACTGAAGTCTGAAGTGAAGCCTTTCAGGCAGAAACAAAGACATTACAATCCGCGAATTCAAGATACTATCTATACGGAAATTCAGAAAATGGTGGACTCCAGAATAATTTTTCCTATTCATCATTCCACCTGGATATCAAATATCGTTCCTGTGCGCAAAAAGAATGGAGAAATCAGAATTTGTGTTGATTTCAGGAACTTGAATCAATCGTCCTTGAAGGACAATTATCCCTTACCAATCATGGAGCATACATTGCAGACAGTTACCGGATCGGAAATGCTATCACTTCTTGATGGTTTTTCTGGTTATAATCAGATTGCAGTGGCTGAAGAGGATCAAATCAAAACAGCTTTCACCACGCCGTGGGGAACGTTTGCTTATGAGAGGATGCCTTTCGGCCTTATCAACGCCGGTGCTACTTTTCAGAGAGCCATGGATTTAGCGTTTGGAGATCTTAGGAATAAGATCATAGTCGTCTATCTTGATGACTTAACCGTTTTTTCAGATAAACGGAGTGATCACTTTTCACACCTTGTGAAAGTGTTCGAGAGATGTAGGTATCATAAAATATCTTTGAATCCGAAGAAGACAATCTTTGCGGTAACGGAGGGCAAATTACTTGGTCATGTCGTTTCCAAAGAAGGTACCAGAATAGATCCGAATCGGGTGGATTCAATCAGAAACTTATCTCTCCCTACAAGTAAAACGCAGGTGCATTCATTTTTTGGTAAAGTTAACTTTATCCGAAGATTCGTACCTGATTTCTCAGAGCTGACGAAGGAGATTTCAGCAATGATGAAGAAGACGTCTACTTTTGTGTGGACGGACGAAGGCAAACAGGCCTTTATTAAGATTAAAGAAGCTATTGCAAATGCACCAGTGTTAGTTCGGCCTAACTTTGAAAAAGATTTCATTCTTTATTGTTATGCGTCAGAACATTCATTGTCTGCCATTTTGACATAGCAACTCAGCGAGGAGGGTGAGTCTCCTATTGCTTTTATGAGTGCTAATTTCAAGGATGCTGAGATGCGTTATTCCCAGATCGAGAAGAATGCTTATGCTGTCGTCAGAGCTGTCAAGAATTTCAGATTTTATCTTTTGAATTCACATACTACGGTGTATGTCACCGATCCAGTAGTAAAAAGTGTGCTTACTCAGCAGGAGATGGGTACGAAAAGAGGGAATTGGATCGCAAGAGTTCAAGAATATGATCTGGAGATTAAGCCAACCAAACTTGTTCGCGGACAAGGTCTTTGCAGATTATTGGCGGAAGATGGAGATCGCAAGTTCAAAAGCAATGGTGGAATTGGTTTAGAAAAAGAAGTTGAAGAAGACCTACCTTTGGTCTTACTTGTTAATTCTGCAGAAGAATGGTACACACCACTATGGTATTATTCAACGTATGGAGAATGTCCACGTCACATGGACAAACAGCAGAAAAGAACATTAAAATTGAAAGCACAAAATTTCGTGCTAGTTAATAACGTTCTGTACAAGCGTGGCCTTGACGGAACTTTTCTATTATGTGTCGGAAAGGATCAGCAGCGAAGGTTGTTAGAAGCTTTTCATAATCAGGCATGCGGAGGACACTTTTCATCAAGGGTCACTGCATTTAAGATTCTACGAGCACAGTTTTATTGGCCAACTATGTTTCGTGATGCATATGATTGGGTGTACAAATGTCAGTTATGTCAGCAGTTTGCTGGTAAAGTGAAATTGGCATCTTTTCCACTCAGGCCAGTTGTTATTGATGCTCCATTTCAGCAGTGGGGTATTGATTTTATAGGACCTGTCAATCCAGTTTCCAGTAAGGGGCATGTGTTTGTCCTTACAGCGACAGATTATTTTACGAAATGGGTTGAGGCAATTCCTACTAAACGAGCTACGTCCGAAGTGGTTTGCAGCTTTCTAAAGGAGAATATCATTTCTCGCTTCGGAGTTCCTCGGAAAATTGTTACTGATAATGCTACTTGCTTCTCGTCAGAGGAGATTTTGAGTTTTTGTTTTGATCACGGCATCATGTTGTCCCATTCGTCAGATTATTACCCTTAGGGTAATGGACAGGCCGAATCATCCAATAAGAACATTGTAACAATCATACGCAAGTTGGTTGAGTCAAATCAGCGAACTTGGCATACTAAGTTATACGATGCTCTTTGGGCTGATCGTATAACTCCTAAAAGAGCTATTGGCACCTCGCCTTTTATTCTTTTGTATGGTACAGAAGCTATTCTGCCTATTACATTGGAGTTGTCTGCTTTGCAGTTGGCATCAGCAGTGGAAGATGAAGAATTTCATGATCCTATTCAGAAGAGAATTTTGCTCTTGATGAAACTTCAAGAGGAGAGGACGGAGGTTGTCGATAAAATCACTCAGCATCAAGAAAGAGTGAAGAGAATTTTTGATAAGAAAGCTCGTCATAGAGACTTTCAAATTGGAGATCAAGTCCTTTTGTGGGACAAAAGGCATGAGCCAAAAGGAATGCATGGAAAATTTGATTCCTTATGGTTAGGGCCCTTCCAGAGCCAAAACAAGGCAAGCCAAGGGTGCATATTATAAACTACTTCAACATAGAATGACACATGATTCCAAGAACTAAACCAGTAATTTGCATACAAAGCTACCACATTGATATACAAAATCGATACAAAACTTGATGGTATTATTCTATGTTAATTTTATTAATGAAATCACAAACACAATAACACAAACACAAGAATAATGAATGGAACGATACTTTAGAAGTCTAACCATAGAAACAACTATTATTAATTTTTTTTCTGTGCTCAAAGCACTTATTAATAGCTAAAAAGATGCCCATTTTTCCAGACTTATGTTATCATTATTTTATCTAAAATCAATGTTTTAAAATAGAAATGCTTAAATGTTACTTAAAATTAGGAAATAAATAATTTTATAGCAAGAACTTGTTGGCGTTTAAATTAGCACCGCTAGAGTGTTGTTTGTAAACATTCAGCTATTACAAATGTTTTGCAACACTTCTTCGTTATTTAAAGAGGAGAAGTCCCTCTCTACTGATGTAATGCGTAAGGAAGGGTAGGGTAAACTAAGGTTCCTATCTTTTTGTACTTAGTGGTGGGACACAAGGGTGCACAAACACAATGCACCGTAGCTAAGTTTTTTCTCTGGTTTCGGCAGATCTTAACTACAACTATTCTAGCTTTTAGTCTATCCTAAATCCTCAAGGTAAATAAAGCATGAGGGCATAGGAGCGGGAATGGGTTAGTTGGATCACTTGAATCCGCCGTCTCCTTAGAATATGGCCGAGGCTCCGAACTCTCGGATATACGCAGGGATAAGGTTTTATACAAGCAAACTCTCTACATGGTAAGTTGGATCCGAGACTTGCCAAGGAGGAGGAACCCCTATCTGAGGTATGGGCTAGGAAACGACTTACTAGAAACAACAAATTACGATGTCTTGGCCGACAAACTTGCTAAGGAGGAGGAACCTCTATCCGAAGTATAGGTTGAAGGACAATCCATTAAACAACAACAAACAACAACTATTAATAACAAATATCCAAGGAGGAGGAACCCCTATCCCAGGGGGGAAATGAAACAATAAGCTATTTAAATACAAAATGTTGAAATGACTCAAATCTTTGGATCAAAATGCAAGCGCCTTCTGATTTTCTTCTTTAAATCTCTCCAACGAGTTACAAAGATTGGGACATGCAAAGGCACGAAATCATGCACAATTGCTCATCAAACCAATGAACTCTCATGCAAGAGTGAACAAAAATTCGCTTTCAAAGTTGTTGGCAACAATGGTGTAGCAATTTTGCATAGCAGGTAAAAGTTAAACAAACAATGAGCCCAAGGTTCTTATGTATAGAACTCAAAGGAGTGGGCAACCCGAAAATCTCCTTGAGTTAACAATGAGTTCTTGCCAATCAATTAGCAAGATTTATTCCTAAAAAAGGGGGAACAAACAGTTAACTAGAAAACTATTTTAGTTAATTGAAACTAAACAAAGAGTCAACTTAAAACTACTTTAGTTGACTGAAAGTTAACAAAGAGTCAATTGGAAACTACTTTAGTTGACTGAAAGTAAACTAAAGGTGAACTTTAATGTAAAGTATACCTCCAAAATAGACATCCACATTTAGTGGAGATCTGAGGTCCACAATGTCACACCCCGATTTTATAGCTACTATTGCATAGGGAAATTGATTATAATGTTTGAATCTTTATGATGAATAAAACAATGGTGATCTTGTTATTAAATGAATGTGTCCTATTTAAATGCTGGTTTCATTTGATTGTTACTTCTAAATGATTTAATTCTTGATTAAATGTTGCATACAATTATGGAATAATGTGTAGCACTCGGAAATTAAGAGTGTTTTCAATCCGTTTTAAATCAGTATTAAAGAGAAAATTAAGAGTATTTTCAATTTATTCAACCATTATAAAAAGGTTTCCAAGTAGTCAACATCATCCATAACACTTCCAAGAGAGCTTAAATAAAAGGGAATTTAAATTGCATTTCATAATTAACAATAATATCAATGTAATGTATCAAGATTATACAAAGCATAAGTATTTCAATGACTTTCTCATATCAATATATATTCAACCTCTCTTGGAGGAATCAATCCTTCAAATAGAAACATCTTTTCTATGCTAAGTTATAAAACTTTAACTTTTCAAATCAATGTTACATTAAATACTTTCAAATCATACTTCCATTTCAAGTTTCAACAAGAATGTCAAAATACATATACATTTATAATGAGCTTCACAAGCCAAATCTGAATAATACATAAGTACATCAATAGCAAATAAACTTGGAACCACCAACCGCCGTGACGCCTTGGTCTTCTTGCGAGCTGGGGCCAAGAATGTGATTCAGGCGCCTTTTCCGCCCAACCACGAAGTCCATGACTTCCCCGGGTCCCTTCCTAACTCGAAGGAATCCCCGGCCCTGCATAAAGGAGCCTAGCAACCCGAAACAGCAAAACAGGAGGGAACTCTCGATGCGTGCCTGATGCCTATATGCATTTCTAACATGAGAAATAAACACATTTCTTGCAACAGGAGGTGGCAGAGACTCAAATACATATAAATTTCTAGGCTTTTAAAACAAACCCATCTATTTCAATGGTACAAGTGCTTGGCCAAGCAAAATAATACAAGTGAATGGTAGTTTAGAAAAGGTAATACTACCGTCTCTGTTTGCCCACCTTCGGCACCCTGTCCCGGAAGTTACCATAGTGAAGTATGAATAAATACCAAAGCAGAAGGTTATACACTTTCATACATGTTTCAATCATTCAATTAATTCTAAAAGAATTTCAAATGTGAATCCTTTGTAATTCAGTTGTAAGATCTCGTTTATTCCTTTGTAAGTAATCCCTTTTCTGTTTGGAATAAAGGCTCTATTTTTTTTAAAGAAGGACGTATATGTCTTAATACTTTTCAGTGTATTATAAGAAGAAGAATTAATCAATTTATTTGAAAGGAACAGTGTTTTCTGTTTTCAGTATGTATTCCTAATTTTTCCAAGCTCATACTGACTGATAGTGTAATTCCCAATTTCAATACAGGGTTCAAAGTAATAATAGTATACTGAAACAGTGCAATTTATTCAGAATTTCAGAGGTTTGGAAGATAATTTAGCATTCACATTTTATATTGTATTCCTTTACTCAGGGTATGCTTCTGTAAGTAAGTATATGTTTAAGAAATCAAAATGCTTTCCAGTTTACATGGTTTCTCAAAACCTTTCTGTTCTTGTTTCAGGTTTAATATTACTGAGATATTTGTGTATAATTAACAGAGTTCATTCTATTTTCTGGAAATGATTTACCTGCTTCAATTTGTATTTTGGCACATAATTAACAGAGTTCATACTATTTTCTGGAAATGGTTTTCCTGTTTCAATTTGTATTTGGCACATAATTAACAGAGTTCATACTATTTTCTGGAAATGGTTTTCCTGTTTCAATTTGTATTTGGCACATAATTAACAGAGTTCATACTATTTTCTGGAAATGGTTTTCCTGTTTCAATTTGCATTTGGCACATAATTAACAGAGTTCATACTATTTTCTGGAAATGGTTTTCCTGTTTCAATTTGTATTTGGCACATAATTAACAGAGTTCATACTATTTTCTGGAAATGGTTTTCCTGTTTCAATTTGTATTTGGCACATAATTAACAGAGTTCATACTATTTTCTGGAAATGGTTTTCCTGTTTCAATTTGTATTTGGCACATAATTAACAGAGTTCATACTATTTTCTGGAAATGGTTTTCCTGTTTCAATTTGTATTTGGCACATAAATGCATGGATATCTATATATATATATGTATATATATATATATATATATATATATATATTATGTGTGTAGAAAATCATGTACAGCTGTGTATAATTTGAAGAAAGAAATTCTGGTTTATAAATCTGTTCAAAGAATTCACTGGCCGTGCACACAGAACAGGGTAATTTTTACATGGTTTCCTTACTGGCATTGAGCGACTAAAGGGCTCAGGGAAGCCCTTGCCCCTCCCATGGGGAGGGGGCGGGCTGTGAGGGGCTCGCGCCTCCTCCACAGGCCGCGGCCTGTGGAGGGCGCGAGCCTCCCACAGTCCACGACCTTCCCATGGGGAGGGCAAGGGAAATAATCCCTTCCTCTTTCCTCTGGTTAGCAATTTCAAAACTCAGAATAAAGGAAGACATTTTGCCCAGTATAAACTGTATTCGAATTTATCTCAAAGACATTTTGATTTTATTCAGATGACAGAATTTTTATGCAGACCAAATATGCAGACATATATATATATATGCATGGGAATTCGAATTCCTGTGCATATATATATATGCATAGATATATATATAGGTTTATATCATTTCAATAAAATGCAGACTTGCAACAAAATGAAAACCCTAATTCTGAAGGAAGAATGTGTATTCTATAATTGCAACACAGAGAAGTAAGCTGTTACCCAGATTTCAAAACGAAATTGGAAAGATTTCTCAGTTGTTTGTACTCTAATTAGAGAATAAAACATTTCATTCCTTCCATTTCCTTACTGCAGTTTTTAAATAAAATTAAAAGAAGGCATAGCAATGAAAAGAACCTGGCAAAATTTGCTTCCAATGCAGATGCCCAACAATACCTTCTTCGCCTCTGTTCCAGAGCTCTCGGATATCCTCAATCGAAGTCCTCTTTTCTTTCTTAAAGCCCTCTTCCTCTTTTTTGAGGATCATGCATAAAATTTCCAGATGACAGATCGAATTCTCATGCAATTCTTAAGGATTGCCACATGCCAAGTGAATTGTTGGTTTTAAGACAAAATTCCAGAGCCCAATGTTCTCTCGGGCTGTTCATTCTTCATTATTTTTGGAGAATTCACCATATACCAAAACAGAAATATATATATATATATATCCCTTTTTATGTAAATTTATAATTTCATTTTAAACACAATGTTATGTTCCATTATTTATTTTGTTTTATTTCTTTTTAATTATACTTAAAAAAAAACAGATTTTTCCTTTTATTGCTCAAATAAAATGGAGATTAATTAAAATAGAATAAGCCATACTATTTCCACAATTTCTAAGGTCAATTAAACCATATTTTAAATTTGCTATGCTAATCAATTTCACGCAATCACATTGAAAAACAGATATGCCCTAATGCAGCTACATGATTTAAGTGGTGTGTGCGTAATCGAGAGCTTCTCCTCTTTTACCCTGTCGGGGAGCTAACCTTCTTTTCCTCAATCACATTCTTGGCCTTCGATCACCTTGGCCTTCGATCACCTGCAACTCATATGCACTCAGGCGTGCAAAAAAAATGAAAATGTATTAGTAACCATTACAGAAACATAAATTTAAACAATAATTAATCAACATTCCTATTTTATATAAATGCATTCAAAATTCTTGAAAGAAAACAATTATTTGTTTCTACATTCCCATACATCAAAACATTGTAGTATATTATATTGCTTTAACACGTATCATAATTCGTATCTTAAATCTCATAAAGTCATGGTCAAACATTATCAAAATAAGTCATGGTCAAAATAAGTCATGGTCAAAATATCATCAAAGTATGAGACGTGACATAATGTTATTCTAACTTGTGAGATGTTTTTACCTTGTTATGAGCATATGACTGCCGATGTCATGTCATGATGTGTAGGTATGAAGACTGTTCCTCCGGACAGAGGAGAGACATCATTCGGGGAGGAACTTGGTCGGGTAAACAGTAACGATTACCAAATTGAGCATACACACACGTCAATATAGGTTCTGAGAAACTATGTCAGTTATGTTGGTCTAGATAAGTCTTCCTTAGGCTTTAGGAGTTATGTTTACTTCTTTATGCTTTGAAAGTGATGATTACTCATTTGTCTGACTTACTATGCTTTGACCTTAGTGTGGAAAACATGAATGATTATATGTTAATAGGTCGAGTGAGTATGTGTATACATGTATATAATGTACACGTATCCATATGTATATACATGTCAATACATACGTATGCTCGGCAGATGGATACGCCCATATGTACGTATCGACATGATAGACATACATTTACGTGTACACTGTGTACAGTGATATACATATATATACATACCCACATTACCTGTTGCCTGTGAATAGTGATATTAATTATATTATTTAATATTGCCTAGGAATTTACATATACAAATACTAACACGTATACGTATATTTAATAATTAAATACATATACGTGTAAATATTTAGATATGTAAATAATATATATATATATATATTTAATAATATATAAATATATATTTATATTGTAGTTTTACTTGGAAATATATATATGTATACTCGTAAATATATTTAAATATACAAACACATATATATATATATATATATATATATATATTTAAGTAAATAAATCTACAATAAAGATATATATAAATATATATATTAAGTTATATAAATTTATGAATTTTATACTACCATGGGTAAAATTGTAATCACCTGGCATCGTAAAATCTTTATATTATTACTTTGAAAATATTACATTTGAAAACTTTAAAAAGGAAATATTTGATTTTGAAATCATTATTAAATATTTTGAATTATGGAAAATCGAAATATTAAGAGAGTTAAATATTTGAAATATAAAATACTTCATAGTGTAAAGTCAAAACATAATTTAAAAGGAAAAATCTGAAAGAAGCTTTTCCCATGAAATGGCGGAAGAAGGAAAAACGCGCCTGAGTGCAAGAGATAAGTAAGTGGCTTGAGAAATAGGTGCGAATGCTGGAGCTCAAGCTGATCTTCTGGCAACGTGGATGTTAAACAAACTTGACCTCTTCTCCAGGACGAATTCTTCAACCGGTTACATTAAAAAAAATACCTAAAAATCTGTACGCTTGAAAATGTCACGCCTTGGAAGTTCGCCACGTGATGTTTGCTCGAATCTTGGCTTGTGAGGATAAAGTTTCACCTGTAATTTTCACCACTTAAATCTCGAAAGCTTCTTAAAATCTTAGACTTGGCAGTTCGAATGCCTTGAGAAGTGGAATGCGTTGGTTTTCTGGCTCTATAAATAAGACGCCATTTCATTATTTTCAACACACCTCTTGCTGAATACGAGTTTCACAACACTTTGAGAGCTCCCATATCTATTCTTTTGAGTTGCTGTGTTTTCCCTATTTGCTGCATTTCCTGTATGCTGAGTGAAATAAATACAGTGAGCTTTTACCAGTCAATATCATATTACAGTGTTAAATCTTCTTTTTAAGATTTGAGTGGAGTGAAGCCATAGATGAATTAATCTTTAATTAGAGGAGTGAAAATTGTGAAGAGTGTTTTGAAAGGTCTCCATAATTTGAGAAACTAGCAAAGAAGTCATTTTTATTTGGAATTCTGGAAGTTTGCTGAAGAAGTGTCAAGGAGAGCTGTGTTGGGAGAAGGAGCTTTAAAATCAGGCATGAATCTTCCTAGTATATAACTTTTATTAAAGTGTTGTTTCCTTTTGGGTCTTGTGATTGCTGCTTTCAATTAGCTCTAATAGGAAAGAACTATTTTGATGAATAATTAAAGCAATGCATTAAAGGAGAAAATGTGGAAGGGATTCAATGATTTAAGGAATTGTGAAAAAGAGATTATATGAGTTAAGAGCTTAGGGGATTAGTTTACTTATCTTACATTAAAGAGAAATAATGGAAAAAGATAAAAAGGGAAGGATTTATTTGCATTTTGAATGACTGTTGCATGTTGTGTATGGTCTCTGTATATGGAGAATACGTAGATGTACTTATTATCTACTAGGATCGAAATGAAAGCAGAATCAAGTAAGGTCTTTTAGCTTAAGTTATTAGGATAACCAAGACAAGCTAAGTACTCCTAGGATAAAGATTTCCTAAATGGGAGGATTGATACAAGACACTTGTAGACTGTTTCATTTCTAGTAGGTTCGTATGATTGTAGGATGTCTGGGGTGACGGATTCATCCATTAAAGGACAAAACCTATGTGTAGAGTAAGGAAGCCTCAAGTCAAATCGGCCCTGAGTAGTGTTTATGATAGATGACCTTCATTCGAAGTACTGAATGAGAATACTTTGGCCAAAGTAGTGAAAGGTACGACATCCACCTAGGCGTGAGATAGTTGAGACTACACTGTCAGTTCATTGTGATCCGAGTACTAGTTCGAGATTGTGAAATAGCAAAGTTCTAGTTGTGTAGGACACTGCACTATGCTCAGTTGGTAATTGTTAAAGGATACCCTACCAATCTCTTCTTCGAAGGGAGGGCCATCTATCTAACAATAGGTGTGCGGGGGACCGCATTATAAGTCCATGGTTGGTGGAAAGCGCCCGAGTGATGTTTCTCCTCCACAGCAAGCGGCCGATGTACCAAGATTTGAAAGGACGGACTCCTGGACCTTCTTACTTCTATTTGTGCAAAAGCTTACAAGCTATGTATGTAGCTGTATTACTTTTGAACTCTGATTTGTATTTGCAATGAAAATGAAAATATTGTATCTTGTATACATTTATCAATAAAGAAAGGAAAATTTTTATTGTATTATCTTTGTTACTTGTTACCTTTACATGTTTAAAGTGAGAATTGGAAAATTTTAATTTACGCTAGAAACAGGTCGTTACACACAAATTATGGAAGCCGATTAGACATCCTTAATCAGTGGGATTTGACAATGCATGATTTGTGGGATATGGATTAACTTGGAAAGGGGCATCAAGTTAACTCCAATTACATTAAATGTCCTCTTGAGTTGACTTGGAATGAGGCATCAAGTCAACTTCAAGTATCATAAATGCCAATTGGAAGGTAGGACGTCCTTCTTGGTGCCTTTACAACTCACCATTGGTCAACAGTGTTTCTATCTATTCGTTGATTTCTTCAGCTTTGGGGGAGTTAATGCTCCGCAAAATGATGATGTGGCGTTTGAGCATTAATTCGCTTGTCGTAAGCTGATGTTGGAAGTCTAGACACTGTGCAGTTGCTTCATCAAACTTGGTTGACAATGCTGCCACCTTGGCTAGCTTGCAACCGTATGGATCATCAAGAAGGGTACTGTGGATGATGTCTCTGAACTGATTCTGTATAGTGACCGTCTCGATGTATTCTCCTCCCTCGTGCTGATATTCTATGCGGGGAAAAGATATTACCAACTTTCTTGCAAAGTGGATAATATTGGCAATGCTCGTCGATAGTCAATCTACTATACTAAACGAGCGTCATAGGCTTTCACCTTGTATGCTAGCTATTCTCTCCTAGCAAAGAGAAGTTGCTTGTTTTCGTCTTAGTAGACTAATTGATATGCCAATTGCAAGTCTGCAATTGTGGTCTCGTCTACAGGCCTCTTCTCTGCAATTCTTTGCTCTGATTGCTGAATCTCTGCACGAAGTCCATGTTCTCTATCCTGTAACTGGTAAAGATTTGCCAGTATGCATTGCCCTTTGAGAACAAACTCTTCCACTTGATCTCTCAAGTGTTTTCCGTATATTATCAACTGTTGTTGATTTTGTTCTGCGGGGAGATCCAACAATTCTGGTGGTAAGGCCGAGACGTTCGGGGTACCATGCCTCAAGTTGGAGATGTATGACCTTAATTGCTGGTTCCTAGCCTTTAAGGCTGCTTTGTCTTTTCTATCCCTTGTAAAGTTCGCTTCCGATAAGAATGAAATTTTTCAATTTATGAGGTTTATCAGATGTTTCACTATGGTCTTCTACTCAATATTTAGCATGCAAGGTTAGAGTTTGGTAGACTAAGTGCCGATTCAGAATTGAGATACACAACTATATCATGATGTGAAATTTTGAGCAATCAATAGTATTATTGCTATGAAGAACATCAACCATCTACTGTTCCAGATTCAAGCCAACTGAAACTTAAATATGTTATTACAACTGCCCATTCACTTCTCACTGACAGATATCAGGCTTACAGAAATTTCTGATTGCATTCATTAGCTACAGTACAACAGAAATAGCTATAGAATGGCTGAAACGTAGTGTTCCTTATATGATCGGTTTGGCATACAACTTTACATATGTTATAAGCAACATTAAGATACCAATCTACAAATATGATGCCCTCAGATACACAACAGATTCTCTTGCATTTCACTAACAATATTACAATTAAGCATTGAGACTATAAACCAGACGCTGTAACAATAGTAAAATGATGAACCCTTCTCAAAGACCAAATTGACTTTATGTGCACCACAAAGAAATGATAACCAAACTGAAACTGCTGATTGACATGTAATTTTCTGGGTAATACAAGGTCTGTAATTTAATAACAGCAACTCCTAATTTTAACAACAGATTCTTAGTTCTATTCCCTAGCTTAATACCTAACTTCAGACCTGATTGCTATTTGAAAATCATAATCAGATTGTACTCAGACCTGGAATTGTTGCAGCCACATCACCAGAAATGAATATGTGAAGCCTCAGGTAAGTCACAGATGACTGGCAGCTACAGGAGTCAACTCCTCATTCGCCCAACACTTTGAACATATCTGATTCGAGCCTTATAGAGGGAGAATTCATTAAGGGCGAGCTAGAAAAACCCCTCAGAACATGGCGCTTCACTCTTGGAAAAATCACGTCCTTGTAACAGCTCAGATATAGGTTAAAACACCTCCCAAAATGCCAGATGTAGTCTACACTAAAAACAACGACCAAGTTGAGATGGAAAAGGCGTTTTTCCTTTTGCAGTCACGTTTTTCCTTTTACTCACCCAGATTACTCAAAACCACGACCTGAAACTGATCAAAATGCTTGCTTATATTGCGCCTAAAGTTCTTTCATGGCCAAACGCCTTCAACTCAAAATATTCAACTCCAAAATATGATTTAAAGGGGGCTCAAAAACCCCAAAATAAGCCAGACGCGAAAAAACGAAAATGAGACGATTTCTTCTTGTTCAAACCTGCGCATCTCACAGCTAGGGGTGATAGTTTCACACCCAAAACTGTTCTGCAATGGATTCAAACACTAGCTGGGTAGCTCGAGCAATTCCCGTGAAAGTTATGCATTCAGGAAGTGTCGAATGATTTCTTCTTCTTTCCTTTTGTATTTTTTTTTCACTCACAAATATAAAGTGATTTTATATAATTCATATTTCAAATATTTCACTAAGTCACTTTATAAACAATCAAATAAGTGACTGTATAATATTTCACTTTATTTAATTAAAATAATTGATTAAAGTCATCCTTAAGAAATTTTATTAATTTTTGGACAATTTAATCAATTAAATTAATTAAGTCACTTAACCATAAATTTGGGGACATTACATCCTTGACCATCCTTTCTTGTGCGCTCATCGAGGCGATTCCGAGAAGGTTTGCCTCCACTTGTCGTGTAGTCTTTAAGAGGTTAAGTTTAGACAATGTGTAGTCTTCCACTTGTACCTCGTGTATGCTTTTCTTTACTGGTGGGGCAGCAATCTCTATGATGAGTTCACAATCTGCATTCCTTTCCACGTGAACTTGCTTCTTCAACTTCTTTGTCAGCATGTATTCTGGGACATGGTCGAATTCAGTGAAGTCAAGTTCATAAGGGGGTCTTTCCCTCTTCCTGCCGAGGAAGTCCTCAAGCCAGATAGAATCTTGGCTAACTTTGCTACAAGGAGGAATATGGGGCCCTTGAATGCCCGATGTGTGAGATTGTGTTGGAGTGACGTCTCTCGGTGGCGAGTCCAAGTCAATGAGGACTTGCGATTGCTGTGATGGTGGTGATGTTGGCGGCTCTATTTCCATAACAAGCATCATTTTTGCTTCTGCTGTTGCTTCTTTTGCTGCTGGCTCTGTCGCTTTTGCTCTTGGTTCGTCACCAACTACTGCTAGTGGCTCTACAACAACTTTTGCTGGCTCTAGGGCAGCAGTCTCTATTACTAGCTTTGGGGCAACAATACCCATGACTATTTTAGGACTGTGTGTGGCTGTCTCCACGTGTCCCCTGTGTTCTTGGCCATGTATGCTTTGACATCCTCATCCCTTGGGGAGGATTGCACCACTGCTTCTGCCTAGGCTTCTCTCTTGAAGTGGAGGGTGGCGTAGACTGAAACTATGGCGGCTCTGTTTTGTGAGGTACCACCTTCCTTGATTTCTTGTTGTTGAGGTAGAGTTGGTTGTTTCTAACAATTCAACTCGTCCTCTCCTCTGTAGACGTGTTGTCTTTGGCATACCAATCCACTCTTGGGAGTGGTTGGGAGTCAATTGAATCTACAAACAATGAGGGGAGGATGACTTTCACTTCATCGTCAGATAAGCTCCCGATGTTTGCTGACATAAAGTGAACAATTTGCGGGAGCCTGAACCTGCTATAGTTCCTTCTTCGCACTTCATACTTGTCTTGACAATTGACCCAATAATCTTCCATAGAAGATTTATGTGACGAGTGTTGCTCGAGATGCGCCGCATAGAGCCCTTTGGGATCATAGGACCTCCTCTCAATGAGGTACTTGAGATTAAGCTTCACCGTTTCTTGGCCCATCATCTTAGCATCTGATGTGAACTTGCATCTATAGAGTACCATTTCAACGAGAAAGTTTAAAGGTGCCTTCTTCTTCAAGCGCAAGTATACGTGAACCTCGTACATCTACCTCAGGAATTCCATGAGGACTACCCTATTTGAAGGGTATCATGGCATCATGGCATCATGGCGGGGTGACCAATGTAGCCATACATGCGTATGTAGGAGAATGTAGGGAATTGGATGAACCAATCCGCCCAATCCGCCATTGCCTCTTTGGCTGTTTGTGAAATACGAACGTGCATCTCATGGTCTAGATCTTGTACGGTATGCATGATTAAGTGATCACTTGTTCTCTTGAAGTGTCGCTTTGCTTGAGTAAACTCAAGACGTGTAAAGTGCTCATGGACCTTCTGCACACCTAAGGTTCCCACATTGTTTAATATCCTGAAATCGTCTTGAAAGGCAATCAGGTATACAAGGTGAGAACACATGTGAAACCTCTGAGCTTCTAGATACCCGGTAATCTGTTGGTGGAGCGTATCATTAATCAGAGTGGCCCAGTCGTAATGTTCCCTCTTGCTAATGATTTTTGCAATGACATAATACATCCACGATTGGAATTGATTGCCATCCTCCTGTCTAGTGATTCTATTGAGTAGAGTGATTAACACTGCATACTCATCTTTACATTATGCTCATCCAACCAACTTAGGCAAGTTAGCCTTTGTCACTTTCAGTCATTTCTCGACCATTATCCCTTGACATTTCCCGTTGGCTCCCTCAAATGCCTTTTCGCATTCTGTCATTGATATGACCCTGCTGTTAGGATATGGTGGAATATCAAAAATCTTTTTTGCATCCTTGGGCTTTAGACTGCAAACAACCCTCCCATCCACTAATCTGATTTCTCTTGTGGTAGGATTGTAATGCTTAATACAAGCGATTATAAGCTCCACACTCTGTAATGTGATGGGGACGGATGCAGCCTGTAGCAACCCGGATTCTTCAATGTTCTGCAACGTGATCTGATTCATGCCCTCCAGTTGTTCTAGATCAACTACTGGGCTTACTATGTAAGTTTGTGTCAATCGTTTTCAGGCTGTGTTCCACGGCCTTTTGGGGACGGGGACGGGGGGACGGCTGGGGACGCGTTTCCGGGACGTTCCCTAGGGGCTCATTTTTAGGGGACGGTAGGGGACGGCCACATACAAAATACATATATATATATGATTTTTTCAAAATTTATTAATATATTATAGATAGAGAGAGGGAAAGAGAGAGATATATGTCAATAAATTAATAATTGCTAACAACAATATCAATATATAAATAAATCGCGAGAGTAGTAGCATAACAACATAATAAATGTCATTAAAGCATTATAAAATTTATCATAGCAATATCAAACATCAATAAAACCATGGTCTATCAATATCAATAAATCACGAGAGTGGTAGGAAATGCAACTAAGTAAGTGCAGCTCCCAGCTCCTCAAGGCATCCCAAACACAAACAAAATGCAGCTTGAGTGAAGAAAAAACACAGTCAAGTAGAGCCCAGCCACAACTTTACTCTAGGCGTTAGAAACAAAAACTTGAAGAAATTTGTTTCATGCCTCTTTAAAATGCAAAAACGTCTTTGTTAAATGCCCAAACGTAGGAGCAAAATGCCAAAAAAATGTTTAGACTGAGCTGAGGCTGAGATTTTCCCGTTCTTTACTGTGTGAAGTCGTCGCCCCTGTCGTCGCTTGCCGTGAGAGCCAAATAATATCATTGAATCTTATGAAACTTTATTAAGTTTCATTTAAATTTTTGTTTTTAGACTTTACACAAACGCATTATGTTGTTGTGGGCCCACAAAACATTTAATAGCAATATAAAATGTTTTAAAAAACAAAATTTTATGTTCTTTAATTTTCTGGAGCTCCATATACACAGGGGACGGCAGGGGACGGCAGGGGACAGCAAGGGACGTTCCCAACGTCCCCGGGGACGGGGGACCGTTCCCAAACAAGAGGAAACGTTCCCTGCCATTTCCTATGAATTTTCCTGATTCGGGGACGGCCGGGGACTGTCCCCGATGCGTCCCCCCGTCCCCGGGACGGATGGGGACGGGTACAGGGGGTTTTGGGGCAGGGGACGCGTCCCCGTGTAACACAGTTTTCAGGTAATCATGAAATAAGGCCGTCTTGGTCCTGTATTGTACCTGAGAGTACTGCATCTTGAAAAACTTAAAGATTGATTGCAAACTTGACCTTCTTCTGACAACTTTCGGAAACCCTTGAAAATAGCGCCTTGTCGAGAAGTACTCCATACACCTCACCATTTACAGGCTGCATTGCCCTCATTCCCAACAATGGTTGAAATCTTCTTCTAGTCGACTTGTGTTTCTTCCTCAAGCGCCATTTTTTCACGGGAAAACTCTTTCAAGACTTATGAGCAATATTTTTCCTTTTTCAAAAGTTTTACCAATCACTTTCAAAATATTTCAATTTCTCATTGAAACTATATGTTTTAAATTCTTATGAGTGAAATAGCTCGATTCACTTTTATTTGGTGATGATATTTATTATTTCTCTATAGTTTAATTCAAGAGATTTATTATATCTCTATAGTTTAATTCTAATATTTACTCCAAGTAAAAATTTAATATTTTAATTTTCACTTTAGAGATTTAAAATATTTTAAACTTAGGAAATAAGTTAATTTCCAAAGTTAATTTAGAAAATATTTTGTTTTCCATAAATTGAGAAATTAAATAAAATATAATTTCATTATATATATTTTATTATATAAATATTACTATAGTCTTAAATATATTAAAAATATATATATATTTAAATACCCAAGTATTTATTAATATATATATATATATATGTATATATTTTAATATAACTATAACATTATTATATATAATCCATAATATATAATTTCATATATATTTATATACTTAACAATTATATAAAAATATTGTGAGCCAGTCAGCAACCCGATATATAAATATATATACATTTTTATGTAAAGTCATTAGGCAATAATAATATTATATTATTAATATCCATAGATAATAGGTAGCGTGTGTATATATACACACGTATATACTCGTCTATACCTCAATGTACATACTATATACATGTGTATACATACCACTCAACCTATTCACTTATGTCCATTCACGTTATCCTCACAATGATCATAATACAGTAAGTCAGATAAACATGTGAACATCACTCACAAAGCACAAAGAAGTAAACAAGACTCCTAAAGCCTCTGGATGACTTATCAAGACCAGCTTAACTGACATCATTCCTCGAAACCTATAATGACGTGTGTGTATATGCTCAAATGGTTCTCATTACTGTTTACCCAACCAAGCTCGTCTCCTGAGTGATATTTCTCCTCTGGTTGGTGGAATGGTCCTTATACCTGCACATAATGACATGACAACGAAAGTCATATGTTCACAACAAAGCATTAAACATGAAACATCTCAAAAGTTAGAATAAACATTATTCAACAACTTGCATGCAACATTCATCTAGGATTACATCAATAGAAGTAACAATCAAATGAGACAATCATTAAATGGTGACACATTCATATTGACAACAAGAACAACATGCTTTATTCATCACATTGATTTAGTCACTACAATCAATTACCCTATGCAATAGTAGCTATACAATCGGGGTGTAACACTGAGTCACTCAACTTCTTCAAATTTGTCTGCATAGGTGTAGTCATGGACTTACAGTTTATTATCCCAAATCTTCCCAGTATATCTATAGTGTATTTCCCTTGACTTACGAAGATCTCATCAGGTCTTTGCCATACTTTTAGTCCCAAGAAGTAATGCATAAGGCGAAGGTCCTTCATCTCAAATACAGAGGCTAACTCTTTCTTACATTTGACAATGAGCTTCTTTGCTCCAATGAGAAATAAATCATCAACATAAAGGACTAGGATTAGGGCCTCACCATCAAGTATCTTGAAATAAAGGTTGGAATCTGCATCACTCTTGGTGAAACCCAAACTCATCAAGTATTTGTTAGTCCTTTGATACCATTCACGAGGTGCCTGTTTGAGACTGTACAAAGCCTTCTTCAATTTGCACATATGAGACTCCTTCCCATAAATTACAAAACCGTCTGGCTGCTCGATGTACACTTCTTCCTCATTCACACCACTAAGAAATGCAGTCTTTACATCCATTTGATGTAACTTGTAGCCCTTGGCAGAGGCAATAGCAATAATTGTGCTTATGGAAGTGTATCGAGCAACAGGAGCAAATGTCTCCTCATAATCTATTCCCTCTTTTTGAGAGAATCCTCTTGCCACAAATCTTGCCTTGTGTTTCTCAATGTTGCAATCAGCTGCATGCTTGATTTTGTAGTGCCATTTGGAAGTCAATACTGACTTCCCTTCAGGTCTCGAAACAACATCCCATACATTATTTTTAATGATGGACTGATACTATTTCGTCATCGCATCTCTCTATACCTGCTGGTTAGATGCCTCCTCATAATTGGAAGGCTCAAAATCAATGATGTGACTCATCAATGCCACATAATGTGGGAACTTCTGAGGTTTCTTGCTCTCCCTAAAAGTGCCTCGAGGAGCTGCATATTTTTCCACTGTCTGCATGGGTTTTCGAGCTGATAGGGGCCTCTTCCGACCTACGACAATATCTCTAGGCCCATTAGTTGGTTCTATAGGATCAATTGGATCAATAGTCTTAGCCGGTTGATTGGATTCCCTCTGAATTTCAGGAGCATAATCAAGGGATGAATCCATATCTTGTGGACCCTCCTGCTCCTCATTGTCTATCTCCCATGTAATATCCTTTAGATCTTCTGAAGGCTACCTCCTCTTCGAAGGAGACGACCCTTCCGATCTCAATCTGTTTCTGTCTTGGAATATATATTTTGTAAGCCTTTGAAGATGCACTGTAGCCCACAAACATACGCTTCTTGCCTGAAGGTTCCAGTTTTGTTCATTTGTCCTTGGGCAGATGAATGTACACGGGACAGCCAAATATTCTCAAGTGACTAACCTCAGGCTTCACACTTGTGAAGGCCTCCTTTGGAGTCATGTTTCCCAATATCCGATGAGGAATTTTGTTTTGAACATATACTGTAGTTCTAGAAGCTTTTGCCCATATGAAATTCTGCAAACTTTGATCATGAATCATAGCCTTAGTTGCCTCTACTATAGATCTGTTCTTTCTTTCAACAACTCCATTTTGCTGAGGGTTGTACAAAACACAAAACTCCGTTTTGATCCCTGCCTAAATGTAGAAATTGCGAAATCCTCTGGAAGTGTACTACCCTTCATTATCTAATCGCAGAACCTTAATCCTCTTCCTGGACATGCTCTCAACTTGTGCCTAGAATTCTCGAAATCTAGCAAGGACTTCCTCATACTCCTTGGATTTCAAGAAGTAAATCCAAGTATTTCGAGAATAATCATCAATGAAAGTAACATAGTACCAAAATCCACTAAGTGATGCCACAGACATTGGTCCACATAAATCTGAATGAATAAGATCTAAGGCCCCCTTGGATCCACTGTCACTACTATGGAAGGGACTCTTGATATTCTTACCTAGTGCACATCCTCTGCAAATGCCATCGTGCTCTAAACTAAGCTTCGAAAGACCAGTAACCACCTTCTCCATAGAGGGAGGGGCTCTGAAATGTAAGTGAGCAAGTCTCCTGCCATAGCTCACTCAAACTGATAGAATCGTGCAATAATGCCTAAACTAGTTGAGTTGATAATTTGTATAGGCTCTCCTGACGAGTACGAATCACAGGAGTTGTTTTTATGCTAGAGTTCTTGAATACAGTTAACTCGAAGGCGATCAAACTTGGGCAACCTGGATCTCCCACTGATGCTCTGAATAAAAGGTTCCCAAGATTGGGGAAGACTATTTAGTGGCAACATAACAAGATCTTTACCTGCAACTATATCCCCAATAGAGCTCAATTGATCTCTCAAATCAGAGATCTTCATAAAGAATGAAATGATTGATTCTCCTTTAGCCATTTTTACTTGATGGAGCTGTTGTCTTAGAGCGAGGGCTCTGTTGGTATTGTTGATCTCATACAGTCCTTTTAGTGCATCAAACATTTCTTTAGCTGTCTTCATCTTGGAGATGATTGGTACTAGGTGATCCCTCACGGTGTCTATCATGATCTTTCTAGCCTTTGTGCCATTTTTCTTCCATTGGATTTTCTCTGAGTCTTTTGATGGTTTGGGTATGTCATTTTCTATGAATTCTAGAAGATCATTCTCTTCAAAGGCAATGAGTACCCTAAATTTCCAAGAGTTGAAGTTTGAAGCTCCATCAAGCCTGTCTTCTACCTTGACACTGGTCACCATCTTTCTTTTTTTATTTTTTATATTTATCTTAGAAGCTGCCCTAAACAATGCAATTGACTTCCACACACTGCTTAGCCAATTTTGATCATTTCTTCCTAAACCTCGGCTCTGATACTATGTTAATTTTTCAGATCACATATGCACAATAAGCAGAAAAACATAACACAGAATAGAAGACACAACAATTTATCCTGGGAAAACCTTTCTACTCAAGGGAGAAAAACCCAGCAGGAATTTAATAACTTATAGATCAGATACAATTGTGCAGAAATAGCACTCGAGAATCAGGCCTAGAGAGGCAAAATACAATGAAATAATCTAGCACTGAGTATAGTGTGAATTTTTGAGCAACAAAGAATAAGTGAACCTCTTTCTTGAATGTCGAACTTGCTTCTAATCACAAAAAATCTAATTGTTGAATTGAATGAATAAATGAGGAGAGTCTCTCTCCTATATATATAGATCCAGGCATCATTCTCGTCTTGAGCCGACCTAGAAAATTTAATATTTGTTTATGATTACTTCGCCGACTTGCCTTATGTAACAATTCTTTTGGGAAATACCTCCCAAAGCTACTAAAAAACATTAACACCCCTCCTAACTCATCTCTTTGTCTTCTCATTTTCTTGCTTCTTCTACCCGACACACCCTTCTCCCATTTGGTATGCTTTGATTTCATTGGTGTTAGTGAAAGCTCTCCATCTTTTTCTTTCTCTTTTTATTATCTCCCTCTCCCTTCTTGACCCCCTTTAGTTTCTTCTTTTGTTTGGATCATTGTTTTTGCTTTTTTGTTTAATTATCTTCACTTTGTCTTTGTTATTCTACATTATCTTTGTTCTATCTTCTGTGTACCTTTCCCATTTCTAATCTACTTCTTTCTATTCCTTGTATCCTAACTTGTTCTTTGTTTTTCTAATATTTTTTTAAATTTTTTTTATTATCAATTCTTATTTCTTTTAAATTTGTTCTTCGCTTATTATTCTCCTAGCATCTTCTTTTCAATATATGTGATATAAATGATCTTCATAATGAATTATGCAAAATTTGAGCATTCAATTTTTTTGGTTTGTTATTTATATTTATATCAATTATAAGAAGTTTTTTTTTTAACTTTTGAGTAAAATTATTATATGTAGTTTCAATTTCTTTATTATGAATGGATATCATTTTTATTAAATGAAATTGTTATTTGCATGGTTTTAATTTTTGTATGTAGAATCACTTTGTAAAATAATTCAATTTTCTTACTACACCTTTTTCTTTTGAATATTTATAATAATTCTTATTCATTCATTTTTATTATAATCTTTGACTTTCTTTAAACTTTATTTTGAGATTAATTTTTAATATTATCTTTTTGAATACTGACTTTTTTAATACTTACAATAGTTCGAGTCAAATACAATAATTTTGTTTATTTTAACAACTTTATCCTTTACTATAAACTCTTCAACTTTTTTCGTTTTTAATTTATAATTTTTAAGTTGATAATATCTAAATGTCTTTGAACTTTCATAATTATAGCCACTAATTTGCTTTTATAATAATAAGTATCTAAAATATTAATATAATAAGTTTTACAATATTTTTTTATATTAATTTTGTCTTTTAAAACTCTTATTTTTTATAATATTATCTTTAATTTCTATAATATAATTCTTATAAGTTGAAAATATATTTTTTCTAGATTACGGTGTGATTTGTTTGCATCAATATTTTATATCACGGTCATCATCAGGATGAAAATGATGAGCTGTAGGAGGAATTCTTTTTTGCTTATTTCTAATAAGATATATAACTAATTATATTTATTCTTATTTTGCTAATTGTGTTTCACTTTACCTTAGTTTTAATTTTCTTAAAATTTGTTATTATACTAACCAATTATTCTTCTTTAAATAACCCTCTCTCATGTTTTATTTTTGTAATGGCTCCTTTTTTATTATACTAACCACTTATTCTTCTTTAAATAACCCTCCCTCATGTTTTATTTTTGTAATGGCTCCTTTTTTTTTAGCACTTGCTTTGAATTCCAATTTTTTATTATTTCTATCTTTTTCATTGGTTTTGTTAGGGTCTAGTTCAATAATTTTAACATAATATTTTTCTCATCTTGATGATGGATTATAGAAATTGATTCAAATCATTGATACAGAAATTCATTCATAATTTATCACCAGAAACTTGTTTACTCAAAATTGATTTTTTTTGGTCGTGAATTACATTTATCAATATTTAAATAGGCAGGAAGGAGGCTGCCTTGTATAAATTCTATTTAAAAGAGTTCGATCTAACTCCCTTTGATTGAATCATCTTAAATCAAACCTCCAGTTCAAAATCATAGAGTTTTCTTAAAAATAATTAAGAAAAAGATGGCCTAGAAGTGAGACTAACTGTTGTTCTTTTACCCTCCTATGTTGAGCACTAAGATACCCCTAATCTTCCATGTACTAAAACGAAAAGCAGAGGCTCGGGTAGTAATATGGAGGGAGGAATAGACGATCTCTGCCTTCATGTAATCTGGTACCAACAGCTTGGACTCGGACTGACTAGAGAGAGGGAGGATGGATAGCTTAAATTAGTGATTATGGTGCGTTCGGAATAAGTGGAAATTGCATCATGCTTGAAAGAATTAAATAGATAGGATTCTGACATGAGGTGGAAATAGAAGGGTGGCTTGGTGTTCTCCTTTTATCGTGTTTATTAATGTCTTCGATGTTATTGTATACGATGAATATAAGTTGTAAGTAGTTGTGGTTACCTGATTCACAACTAGAACTTACTAAGCACAGCTTACAGCTTATTGCGACAAGCCTAAATTACATTATTTCTCCAAAAGAGGAGTTGGAATCTCATTATTGAAACATTGAGAGCATATTAATACAACCTCATCTGTAGATATTACATGCTTCCCGACTTTACATGGGGCTAAATAATCAAGCATGTTTAACTATAGCCTAAATATTTAGATAGCTTAGATGCTATTGTGGTCTTCAATTAGTCCCAAGACAGTAATCCACCGTTAAAGTACGCCCTCCGGATAGATATTTTTCCTAAATTTCTCAGCTTTAATAACATCGAATAAAATTCTGTCTGTTGCATTGAATTAAATTCTTATGCTGTGTATTGGGTATCATAAATGCAACAGCAGAGTACATTAATTTTAAGTGGCCTTGAGGCATAATTCTGGCAATCATGTTGTGGGGGAAATATGATGTTTCAAAGTATACTTTCTGAGCCAATTGGTTAGTTGAAGCTTATTGGATCAGAAATACAAGCGTTTTATCTAGATGTGTGGGATACGTTGTTTCTTTCTTGTTATGCAATCTTTCATCCGTTTCATCTTCTTGATCTTCCATTATTTTTTTCTGGGATGATTTGCATGTTTACCTTTGTGTTTGTAGAATATGATGATGGTATTTTATTAAAAGATTGTTTTCACCATGTAGCTATGAGAAGGCGAACCATGCATGTCGTATCATTTTATAAAATTGCTAGCACAAACTACATGAGAGTGGGTCCGTATACTCTTGTGACAGTTATTATATTATATGAACGCACAATTATACTAACTGCCATCATATTATTATTTTGGTGTCGTTGTGACAGCTACAAGCCGAATCGAGCATTCCTTTCACGCAATTTGATTGCATTGCTGAGTTATGGTGGGGTTCCAAATGAGATCTTCATTAGACTTGTAACTGAAGCTTTTGATCAGATACAAAATAAGCTCCGTGATAGAACAAAAGCATTTAAAGGTACTTGGAGTTATGTTACACGTTTCTTTGTTTTTCTATAATGAAGTTTGAGAAAGTTTCAGAGATTACGAGTCTGCGATGTGTTTCTATTCGTTTATCGTTCTGTTTTGCTTTTTACTAGGTGACTAATTTTTGTTTATGTTTGCAATGTTATTAATTTTATTTTCAAATAGGATTTTAGTTTAGAGAGAATTAGCAATATTATTGAATCATAAAATCTGATAACGATTATAATGTATACTTTATCTAATTGTCTGTGATCTTTTCATGGTGTAGTTATAAAGGAACGTGGATATCTAGATGAAGAATATATTGTGCTCAGAATGTTATCATGTGGAATTCCATTAGATGAACCATTATTACAATATAAACTGAGGCAATGCATGCTGGAGAAGATTAAAACGTTCAAGAAGGGGAAGGTTCCTCTTGAAGAATCCTTTTATTTGATGGGTTCTGCTGACCCCACAGGACAACTAAAGAGAAATGAAGTTTGTGTAATTCTGTAAGTTTTTGATCCAATTTTACAATGTATATGGCACTTGAAAAACAATAGAAAATGTAATGTGTTTGCATTCTATTCGTAACAATTTTTTCTGTTGATCAATGAAAAGGATGTTGTATTAAATATATTTTGCATGGAAATACTAAAACATTGCAGCACCTAATGAACCCGTCAGCCGTAGAACCATACAATGCGGCATAGCAGCTGCACACAATTATGTAGATGTAATATGCTACCCCATTTTGTGTATAATATTTTCGATTTCCCTCTCAGATGATGAGAGACATTTGTCTAACAGTTCACCTTTATGTTGTTTAAAGTTTCCTACCAGCTATTTGAGGAAGATAAGATTAATCAGACGGCTAGCCTTCTAGTCAAACTTAACAGCAGGAGATCTGACTTGGAAAAGAGTATGAAGACAAATTAGGCCTGTTTTGTCTCGGTCCCATAGACTGTTTGGTCTCGCGGACGTCATTAAAATCTTTCATTCATTCATTCATACCATTGAGTTACAATTTGTTTTTGAATCCATACAATCAGGTAGAGAACTTCCCATAATAGAACACCCTTGAGGTATAATGCTCAGATTTATATTAACACAAATTTAACAGATGCAGTTAAGCCAAATGCCAAATAAGAAATTACACAGCCAGACTTAATGACTTCAGAAATGATTCATTATTCATCAATATTGGAAATACACAATATTATATTCCCAAACCTGAATAATCGTTCCAGCTTGCTGCCTGTTTGGTGAAGCTCACATTCCAATTGATAGCCACGGTATCCTTTAAACTCACAAGGCATCCTCTTAATTTTCTGAGAGCTTGTCCAAATAGAGTGCCTCGAGTTTCTTTCAGTGGCACGATACATACCAACAACTTCCTGAAATGTTACGCTGGCTTCATTCCTTTCTTTGGATGCTACGTCACCTTGAGAAGGGGCCCACCGCAAGATTATTAATCTGAAGCTATTAATGTGGCCACGTCATCAACAGTAGCGGTCGCTTATTATCAACAGTATTGAATTTGTACGAGAGCCCTATAACTAGTAGCGGCAGCCGAAACTCGCGGATATTAGAATTAAGCCTTTCCCTCGAATCTGTCACAACTTCGCCCTTCGGCACTTGAATAAGAATCAAAGATATGGAGCGGCTACTTACAGCGGCTAACCTTCAATAAGCATGCTGAATGATGCGTTAATTACTAACATGCCCGACTGTTTAGCTACCTTATTCGGACTCTTTCAAGCAAGCCGTTTCTTTTAATACTGAGCTCCCACGATTTCTCATGATCGTTTTTTTTAATGACAAGCGGCACCCTGCAAATAAACGGTCCTCCAAGTAATTCGAAACACTAAGAATCTTAAACGATTCCTTTAGCACATGAGACGACAATAAATCTGGAGCTAGCAATGAATGAAAGCCTGCGGTGAATTTGAATATCGGCCCTGGTGCACAATAATCCCGACAAATCCCGAAATTCCAACTCCAGGCTCATGAGAGTGACAGGCGGCTTAAGACGACTCCTTTAATTTACGATTCTCCTTTCAAGACTCACAATAAGTATCAATGTCTCATTTATTTGCCAAGATATCTTTTGTATTAGCGCAAGAAGAAGAAATAACATTACTTGTGTTCAAATGCTCGAACCAAACTCCATTGATATATCTATTATTCCCCAGACGCCTCCTCAATTTTCAGTTCCCTTCTTTTTTTTCTTTGAAGACACGGAATTAAGAGAGTTCATGTCTCTTATTCCTCTTACCGTGATTTTCAGAACTCCCGCGATGCCAATCTCAATTTCTCCCGGTGCTCCCTGATAATAAAATCTCCTTTCAAATTTAACGGTACCATTGAGATATGAATTCCTCAAACAAGGCGCTGCAAGCTTAATGTCCTTTCGAATGCCCAATTCACCGCTACTGTATTGTGTGGTGTGAGCTTTGTTTTCTTTTAATAACCGCAGCTATAGCGTATGGTGGGCATTTACTGAATTCACCTTCTGTGTATATTTTGAAATAAACAGGATGATAGATATGTAAATTATACCAAACTTCTCCAAACTGGAATACCTGAATTTCTCAATCACAGCATAGTATTCTCACAACTTCAAACCAGATTGAGATACTGGAATTTTCGTTAGGATTCATTCTCCTTAAATATATGAATTCCAATACACATTCAAATACACATTCAACTGCAAACTCCCATCACTAGACTGACCAATCAACCTATCAAATTATTCAATATAGAATTTTCGAAACTTGTCTTTAAAGGCTTAACAAAATTTCATCAATAAATAATAATTTCTCCAGCAATCAACCAGGGTGAATCTTTCACCACCGGAGCTGATTTTCTTTCAGAGGTCACCCCACCTCATAAAGGTTGTGAACGGTGTTCACCAACAAGAACCTGTGCACAAAATCCAAAAATCCAACCTCTTGCAATGAGCTTCCAACAATCTTTTATTCTCCTCCTCTTTGTAACTCCTGATGACTTTTTGAATTCTCCTCTTTTTGCTTTTATTTGAATTCTTCTTGAGAATTCATTAAAAAGTAACTTAATATTTTAACCTTTTAAAACTTAAGTTACTTTTGGACCAATAAACAATTAATTTTTAAGTTGTCTTTTAATTTTAACTTTTTGGACAACTTATAAATTAATTATTTAATTTACAATGTTGACTACAAAAAATGGGAAGATTACAGTAGATAAGCTGTATTATCCATATCCGCTACCATATATTACTGTATTTAGCACTGGACACACAACTGCTGAATAGGTTGCTAAATATTGAAACACTAAAGTGTTCATGCCCTTGGTGTGGATGGTGCACGTGAAATCAACGGGCATCCAAAACCAAATTGTTTCCTTGTTTCTTTTCCTCCTTAGCCAGAGAGGTCTGTTCCTTATGTTCCTTCTTGTCTCCCACAGGTGCAAGCGCATCAAGATTGGTGACTAGGGCTTCGTTCCCTGTACTATTTAACACTTCATTAATTAGTACGTCATAAATTACATACTTTGTGATTACTCGTAGAGTAGTTGAGTAATCACACATTTTTTTGCCATGGCGAGTACTCTTGACTTACTCTCCACTCGCTTCAGCTTATTCACTCGCCTATTATTTGTAGAGTATTCACGGAAAAACCTTAGAGTACTCGCGAAAAAATATATTCACTTGCCGATTATTCTCTTTCAAGTTCCATGATACATTATCAGTTAAAATAATGAACAGTTTATGTTTGTATATAGTTAACTTATATTGTTATACATAGATTTTAATAGCATTACTGTGTTAAGTTACTGTTATATTGATAAATTATATTGTTAACTTACTATTATGGCATTTCCGTATCAGTTATCATATAGTTAACTAATTTTAAGTTGCCGAGTCAAAAATTTTGGGCTTGCGGAATACTCTCCCAGTCCTAGTATGTAAACTATGGAGTACTTAATTACTTACAAGCATAATTGATGTGGTGTTGGAGTGAGGAATGTTTTTACTCCCAATTGTAGCACTTAGTGCTGAGGTAATCTCTGGAAACACCAGTTGAATAGATTGTTAGGTTCATTGTAGTGAGAGGTTTGGTTGAAGCTGTATATATCCAATATGTCTCTAATGTTCCCTTTTTGAGGGAAACATTTGAACCCGAGTCTTGCAATCAAAGTACTTCTCAAAGAGACATTAGAATGTTAGAGGTCAATAAATTCAGTGAAAAAATCTAATAAGATCAAAGATGATATAAATATTTCATTTTTCTCAGGGGATTATTCATTTCCTTCTTATCATTCCTATGAATGATTCTTCTAGACTATATTTTAAGCGCAATTCTCCACTCATATATATATATACACTCATTGCTATACTATTCATTATAAACTTATCTAAATCTATGTATATATAAATAATTATCTCACCAATATATTAAGAATACATGTCAGTCGTACTAATTGGCAAAACCTTCACTTTCATTTATTTTATTTAATTGCCTTTAACTAACTAGAATTTATATAAATACTACAAGTTACCAGTCATTGCTAGCATCATGAAGGCGACCCTTCAATACTCCCGAGAGGGTGGATCAATGACATCGAACCTCCTCAATTGTAGTTATGCTACTCCGGCATCCCATGGTAAATAAGTCTTAAGACAATGGTGGCGGAACATAATGTACACCGTCTCCATCAATTAAATACAATAGTGGTATATAGATGTATATAGTTTGATCTCATTGATGATTCCAACTCCTCCACGGCTATCTTCGATTCCATAGTTACCAGTTGTGTCACCGTATTCGACGTATTTGAAGGTTGAAATTCGATTTTAGGCGAATTTCAAACTTTTAGATTAAATTTGATTAAATTCGTCTGATTCGACTGTACGGAAAAAAACGTAGATATTTTTTATTAAAATACGACTTTTAAAAAACGCTTTTAGGTTTTTTGCATAGCGATTTAGGGTTTCAGATTTTTTTTAATAAAACGGCAGCTAATCCCGAGTCTGAAGCACAAGAAATTTGAAAGCGACGCACAAGGAAAGCGAAGGCGACCAAAAATGTTTGACTGAAAGGCGATTGAAAGATAGTTGAAGGCGTCTGTGATAGGTATTTCGGCGCCGCGATTTGTTGGTATTTGCCCTCTTCGATGCGCGACACTCCTCCGTCCTCTGCACTTGGCTCTTGCAAAAGCCACATCTCTGCAAACTGCAAACACGCTGTTTCCTCTGCCGTCGCCCATCCTGCAAGCACGTCGTTTCCTCCGCCGTCGCCCATTTTGAGGTAGGTTTCATGTTTTTTTCTGCGTTTTTTTTTCTTACGAGTTTAGGTTTATAAATTATAATGATTTTTTTTGTGAGTTTTGTTTGTTTGTTATAATGTTTTTAGCTTTATATAATATATTTTATTATTTTTATATTTAAATTAAATAATACAGTTTTATAATATAAATAATAAAATACATATAAGTCTATGTATTTTATTATTTATATTATAAATCTATATTATTTTATGTGAGTATATTTATATAAAAATATTATAAATTTATATGTATTTTAATAATTTTATCATTTCTTTTATAAATCTGTATTATATAATTTAAATATATTTATAATTTCATATAAATATATTTACATTAAATAATACAGATTTATAATGTGTTATTTAATGAAAATATACTTATATTATATTCTATAAATCTGTTTGTCTTTTATTTTATGGAAAAAAGGATAATTATTTATGTTTTTGTTTTATTTACTGTGTTATAAATTTGTTTATAATGTGTTATTTAATGGAAATATACTTATATTATATTCTATAAGTCTGTTTGTCTTTTATTTTATGGAAAAAAGGATAATTATTTATGTTTTTGTTTTATTTACTGTGTTATAAATTTGTTTATATTATTTATAAATCTGTATTATATAATACAGATTTATAAATAAATCTGTATTTTTATAATACAGATTTATAAATAATATAAATATATTTACATTATGTAATACAGATTTTTAATGTATTTTAAATTATTTATAATACAGATTTAGGAAATATGTTTATTAATTATTTAGATGTATTTTAAATTTGTAACATTATATATTTTGTCTTTCAAACGTACAGCTTATGGCTCCCCAGAAATCAACCGCAGAGGCATGGAAATATATCACTCGCAATGGTACTCAACTCATATGCAACAAGTGTGAGAAACCTTTTTATGGCGGTTTGACAAGGGCAATGGACCATTTGCTTGGTATTACAAATGGCACAGGAGGAGGTGTTACAGCATGTCCTAATGTTACCCCAGAAATGAGAGCTGCTTTGGAGAAAGAACAATCCTCTTCAATTGTAGGAAAGATGAAGAAAGCACAAAAAAAACAGAGAATTGAAGAGGATATGTCTCAATCTAGATTATCAGCATCTATTATGTCTTCCTCTTCTGGTTTATCCAAACCGGTGAGGGGATCGAAAGAGAGTGGAACATTGAAAAGCTTTTGGAAACCAGTAGAGAAACAGGACGTGGATGATGCAGTAGCTGATTTGTTTTTGTGATGTCCCCATCCTAGTCAGCGCAGCTGGTTATGTGGTTAGCCTATTATTTCGATCCTCGTAGGCTGACAGATGTGTGCAGAGGATCATCTGAGGCAGTTACTCAGTGTTCTGTAGCTTCAATGTTGTAGTTGTTTCAGGTTGGGCCTTCGCAGAATCCTTCAGAGTGGTTTTTTAGAGACTTTCTATTTTTAGAAAGTCGGACAGGCGGAAGCTGCTATTTTGGGCAGGGCACCTGGTTCAGCTATTTAGCTCAGAGTCGACCCAGTTCGTCAGTTGGCAGTCAGACGGAGAAATCATGGAGTATTTAATGGTTTAATGAATAATTAATACTTTTGACTTTATATTAAAGTCACTTTATTAATTATTTAAATATTTAATTAAAGGGGCGTATTATAAAGTATTTATTATACTTTGTAATAAAGTGGAAAAATTAAAATAATGAATAAGTGATTATTCATTAATGAGATGCCAATTAATTATTATATTTTTCCTAAGTCTAGACAGGCGCATTTAATCATTTATTTAAGTGATTATTAAAAGGAGGATTTGGGTCGAAATTTTATGAGGAGCTATATATTCACAGTGAAGACAAATCGAACCATTATGATATGATATTCAAATTTGTCTTCTATTTTGCTCTGAGCATTGGAGTTTGCAAAACCTAGGGTTTCAGCAGACGAATCGGTTTTGGAGAACGATACCTTTTCAGAATCTGGCATACTGAGACTGTGCAATACCAGTTGAAGATTGTCTACTTGGTAGCTTCATTCAGAAGTTGTAGTTGATCATATTGAATCGATTTCAAGAAGGAGATCCGGAGTTATTTCACCAGTTAACAGGGGCGACCTATTAGAGATTACTTTCACAGAGATCTGGCATCTTTTATTTGGGCCGTACTATATTCTTTGTTGCCGCTGTTGTACAGGCCGTACAAATTTGTACCTTCAAGGCCGTACCTCTCTTTCAGGAAGAAACGCCTTCACCTTTCAGTCTCTGGCAGAGGGTTTCAGTGCGCCTTGGATATCTGGAGTCTTGGCAACGCTTTTAGAGTCCAGAGTGTCATTTATTCATTCAGCCATACCATTCTATTTGAATTCTGGCGCCTGCAAGAAGAAATCAGGTTCCTTCGTAATAAATTAGTATTTCATTCATATGTTAATTTTTGTTATTGTAAATGCTCTGGAAATGCAATAAAATGATGCGCCTATGACTTCTGAGCAAGATCTACGCCTATTTCATGTTCTATGATTTATTTTGAATTTTTAAGCAATATTAGAGTAAATCGCAGCTCCTTGTATTTTCTCAAAAAACCTGTCAAAACACAAAAAAACAGAAAACTTGCAAAATCAATATTCACAGTTGGGGTTTCGGGGTTGAGAATCACCTGGATTCTTACAGTTGTATCAGAGCACAGATTTCCTGCCATCCTGTGCTGTTTCAGTTGCTTTTTCAGTTTACAGAGTACTTTTTGGCTGCTTTTTCATGAATAAGAACATCATTCAGTATACCAAGGGTGTAGGAACAGGCAGAGTTGAGGATTGGACAGGTCCACCTATTCCTGAAGGTGAGACAGTGTCAGGAGTACTTGGTATTCACAGATCTAGCTCCAACAGCAGCGAGAACAATGTTGCAACCCTAATGGCAGACCGTGAGATTCCTACAGAGACACTTAGGGATTCAGGGAAAGCACATGCAGAGGGCGACATTACTAATGAGGAGTTCAGACGCAGGCATGATAACATGATGGATATGATGTCCCAGTTGATGGGCACTATTAGGCAATATACTCCATCACAGCCACTTTATATACAGATTGGACAGACGAGCGGGACTGCAGCAGTAGATCAGCCTTTGGCATCTGTACCACGACAGCCGTCACCGATCTATCAGGAGCGTAGGCCTGGACAGCCTACATTCTTACCTAGAGAGACTCCACCTCCGACTCCGGGGGCAGAGCAGCAGGGGCAGCATTAGGAGTTTCAGCCACGTAATGGCATGTCAGTAGCAGATGTGACGAGGTTTCATAGTGAGTACCTATCATTGGCACCTGAGATCAGGCAGGCATTATCGTTTCATGAGTTTATGGATGTTCATAAACCAAGAGGAGGAGGCAGATTTGACCGTAGACCCCCTCAGCATCAGCAGCCACAGCCACAGGTGAACAGGGATTTGTAGTACGCAGTTAGTAAGATCACTTTGCCATATTTTGATGGGTCTGATAAGACATCAGCGAGGTCTTGGGTCCAGAAATTGGACAACTATTTATCACTGAGGCCTATGCAGGAGGATGAGGCCATTAAGTTTGCTACCTTGCATCTTGATGGAATAGCGCATGATTGGTGGCATCACGACATGTATACACTTGGCCATCATGCAATCAATACTTACCAGGAGTTCACCAGCAGGCTCATAGAGCGCTTTGATAAAAAGGATCCGGAACTTTACTTCAGGGAGCTAGCTCAGCTCAGGCAGACAGGTAGTTTGGATTCTTATATTGGTGAGTTTCAGAGAGTTGCAGTCATGGTGACTGGTATTTCAGAACGGAGACTCATTATACTCTTCGTTGAGGGTTTGACAGAACCTATGAGAGGTTGGGTAAAGGCTTTTGACCCTCCTACCCTTCAGGAGGCCATGAGGAAGGTGCGAAACATGGAGCTTGCAGCACCTCGCAGCAAGTTCAACTCAGGTTCGACACCCTACACGAGGCCTAATAGGCCTTTCGACAGAAATAAACCCTTTGACAGAAGGAAGGATCAACCGGATCCTAAGAGACAGAATGCACCACCCTTTGACAGAGAAACAATGAATGACTTGCGAAAGAAAAAGTTGTGTTTCTGGTGCAAGGCACCCTACGATGAAAAACATGTATGCCCACTTCGTCCTAAGGTCAAAAATAATCAGATGGAATGGTTTTATGAGGGCAAAGAGCAATCTGATCTGTCAGACCAGCAAGCTGATTCCGAGCCTTCAGATGATGACAGGTCCGAAAATGAGGGTGAACACGAAGGTGGAAGGAAGCTACAGGAAGCCCATTTGACTAGCCTTCAGAGAGATGGGTCGTTTAGACTTCGCGGGCTCCTAGCAGGTCAGAAGGTGATAACTTTATTGGATATGGGTGCTACTCATAATTTCATTGATGCACGATTGCTGGAGAGACGTGGCATTTAGACAGAGGCATTTGAGGGTATTCGAGTCAAGGTGGCTGATGGGTACACACTCAGATGTGACCGAAAGATTACTGATATTCCGATGCGACTGAACAACTATGAATTCAAGACTGAATTTTATGTTGTTAATATGGGAGATACTGATGTGGTGTTAGGGATGGCATGGTTGCACGATTTGGGTGAGTTCACACTCAATTTGCGTGACATGGAGATGAAGTTCAAGGTTGATGGGAGACCTCATGTCATCAAGGCTATTAGAGATAGTAATCTGAGGATGGTTTCGTTCAGACGGATGGCGAGACTTATTCGTCATGATATGGTTGACTGGGCAGCAGAGTGCATGTTGATGCCAGCCCAGCAGGAGCAGCAGAAGGGTGAGTACCACCCTGACATACAGATCTTGAGGACTAAACACTCCAAAGTGTTTAGTGACATTCCACGTGGTAGACCTCCAGACAGAGGCACGGAGCATATCATTGAATTGGAGGAGGGCGCAAAGCCCGTTATGATCACTCCCTACAGACATCCGAAACGACTCAAGGATGAGATAGAGAAGACCATCAACGAGTTGTTAGCTATGGGGCATATTAGACCTAGCAAATCACCTTTTGCTTCATCGGTTGTATTGGTGAAGAAGAAGGATGGATCACTTCGGATGTGCATAGACTACAGGCAGCTCAACAAAAGGACAATTAAGAATAGGTACCCTATACCACGCATCGATGAGTTGATTGATGAGTTACACGGTGCTATCTTCTTCACGAAGATCGATTTGAGGTCCGGGTACCACCAGATTCAGATGAGGGAGCAGGATATTGAGAAAACCGCCTTCAGATGTCATTGCGGTCACTTCGAGTTCTTGGTTATGCCCTTTGGTCTAACCAATGCACCTGCCACCTTTCAGGCGACTATGAACAGGGTTTTCAGTTCTCAGTTGAGGAGATTTGTATTGGTCTTCTTCGACGACATTCTTGTTTATAGCAGGTCATGGGAGGAGCATCTAGCTCACTTAGACGCAGTTTTGAGTATCTTGGCAGATGAGTCTTTCTATGCTAAGGAATCTCAGTGTGAGCTCGGTATGGAGGAGATGTTATATTTGGGGCACATCATCAGTGCCAAGGGAGTGAGTATGGACCCTGAGAAGGTCCGAGCGATAGTTGAGTGGCCGGTTCCTGAGAACCTTACGCAGCTCAGAGGCTTCATTGGGTTGTGTGCTTTTTACAGGAGATTTGTTAGTGGGTTCTCACGCCACGCCGCACCCCTTATTGACTTGACCAAGAAGGGGGCTTTTACTTGTCACCACAGGCACAGGAGTGCTTTGACAGGTTTAAGGTGATCATGACTTCATGTCCAGTGCTAGCATTGCCTGACGTTACGAAGTCATTTGATTTATTCTGTGATGCTTCAGAAGAGGGCATTGGCGTCGTTTTGATGCAGGAGCGACATTCTATTGCTTTCGAGAGCAGAAAGCTTAGGGGTCCTGAGAGGTTCTACAACATTTACGACAAGGAGATGTTAGCCATTATGCATGCTTTGGCTAAGTTCAGGCAATATTTGGTAGGCAGCAAATTCAGTGTCCGTACAGACCATAACAGCCTGAAACACTTCCTTGGACAGCGAGACCTGAATGAGAGGCAGCAGAAATGGGTCAGCAAACTGCAGTCATATGACTTTGACATCACTTTCATTAAGGGGAAGCAGAATGTTGTAGCAGAGGCCTTGTCTCGTAGACCTCAGTTGAATGCTATGGCACAGATCACAGAGGATTGGAGGCATCGGATTATCACAGAGTATGCTAAGAACCCATGGGCTTCTAGCATTGTTGACAGGACAGAGCAGGATGATAGGTACACTATTGTAGATGACTTGATCATTTACAAGGGGCGGATTTGGTTGGTTCCTGACTCTGAGGTGAGGGTTATAGTTTTGAGAGCCTTTCATGATCTCCCAATGGCTAACCATCCTGGGTACTACAAGACGTATAAATTGGTTCGGGAACGGTTTACTTGGAAAGGGCTAAAAATTGATGTGTTACAGTATGTCCGTGAGTGTTCTGTTTGCCAGCAGAACAAGCAGGAGCACACATATCCTGCTGGATTGCTCCAGCCACTTCCGATACCTGACAGGAAGTGGGAGTGCTTATCGATGGACTTTATCACGGGATTGCCGAAAGCCCAAGGTAAAGATTGCATCTACGTAGTGGTTGATCGGTTGACTAAATATGCGCACTTCTACCCGATTACTACTACCTTCACAGCATCGCAGACTGCAGAGTTATTTTTCAGAGATGTATTCCAGTTGCATGGGTTGCCTCGGATGATAGTCAGCGATAGAGACAGTCGGTTCATGAGCAACTTTTGGCAGGAGTTCTTCAGGCTCTGTGGAACCGAACTGACACCGAGTACCAGCTACCATCCGCAGACAGACGAGCAGACAGAGATTGTCAATAAGTGGGTGGAAGGTTACTTGCGTAATTATATAGCTGGACAGCAGAGAGCGTGGGTGAGGTGGATCTATCTATGCGAGTATTGTTATAACTCGACTCACCACATGACGATACAGATGACACCCTTCATGGCTTTGTATGGGTATGAGGCGCCCAATCTGTTGGACTTGATATTGAGTGATAGCAGAGTGCCGAGTGCAGGGGATATGATACAGAGTCAGCAGGACATATTGAGGTCTCTCAGAGACAATATCCAGCGGGAACAGAATCAGCAGAAGCAGTATGCTGATCAGAAGAGGGTTGAGCGTACCTTTGATGTGGGTGATATGGTGTACATTATGTTCCAGCCATATCGACAGTCTACTTTGCGGAAGAGTGGGGCTGAGAAGCTGAAGCCTCGCTACTCTGGTCCATTTTGTGTTGTCAGACGAGTGGGCGAGGTTGCTTATGAGTTGGACTTGCCAGCTGATAGCAAGGTTCACAATGTGTTTCATGTTTCTCGCCTGAAAAAGGCATTGGGTCAGCATGTGATACCCTCTCCAGTTTTGCCACCCCTTGATGACGAAGGGAAATTGATATTAGTACCTGAGGCCATCCTCGAGATGAGAGAGAGACACCTTCGGAGGCGGGTGATCAGGGAATATCTGATCAAGTGGAGAGATTTGCCAGTTGAGGATGCTACATGGGAGTCAGAGGAGATTTTACAGCATCCAGAGTTGAGATTGCTTGAGGACAAGCAATTTCAGGGAGGGCGGACTGTGATGTCCCCATCCTAGTCAGCTCAGCTGGTTATGTGGTTAGCCTATTATTTCGATCCTCGTAGGCTTACAGATGTGTGCAGAGGATCATCTGAGGCAGTTACTCAGTGTTCTGTAGCTTCAATGTTGCAGTTATTTCAGGTTGGGCCTTCGCAGAATCCTTCAGAGTGGTTTTTTAGAGACTTTCTATTTTTAGAAAGTTGGACAGGCGGAAGCTGCTATTTTGGGTAGGGCACCTGGTTCAGCTATTTAGCTCAGAGTCGACCCAGTTCATCAGTTGGCAGTCAGACGGAGAAATCATGGAGTATTTAATGGTTTAATGAATAATTAATACTTTTGACTTTATATTAAAGTCACTTTATTAATTATTTAAATATTTAATTAAAGGGGCGTATTATAAAGTATTTATTATACTTTGTAATAAAGTGGAAAAATTAAAATAATGAATAAGTGATTATTCATTAATGAGATGCCAATTACTTATTATATTTTTCCTAAGTCTAGACAGGGGCATTTAATCATTTATTTAAGTGATTATTAAAAGGAGGATTTGGTTCGAAATTTTATGAGGAGCTATATATTCACAGTGAAGACAAATCGAACCATTATGATATGATATTCAAATTTGTCTTCTATTTTGCTCTGAGCATTGGAGTTTGCAAAACCTAGGGTTTCAGCAGACGAATTGATTTTGGAGAACTATACCTCTTCAGAATCTGGCATACTGAGACTGTGCAATACCAGTTGAAGATTGTCTACTTGGTAGCTTCATTCAGAAGTTGCAGTTGATCATATTGAATCGATTTCAGGAAGGAGATCCAGAGTTATTTCACCAGTTAACAGGGGTGACCTATTAGAGATTACTTTCACAGAGATCTGGCATCTTTTATTTGGGCCGTACTATATTCTTTGTTGCTGCTGCTGTACAGGCCGTACAAATCTGTACCTTCAAGGGCGTACCTCTCTTTCAGGAAGAAACGCCTTCACCTTTCAGTCTCTGGCAGAGGGTTTCAGTGCGCCTTGGATATCTGGTGTCTTGGCAACGCTTTCAGAGTCTAGAGTGTCATTTATTCATTCAGCCGTACCATTCTATTTGAATTCTGGCGCCCGCAAGAAGAAATCAGGTTCCTTCGTAATAAATTAGTATTTCATTCATATGTTAATTTTTGTTATTGTAAATGCTCTGGAAATGCAATAAAATGATGCGCCTATGACTTCTGAGCAAGATCTACGCCTATTTCATGTTCTATGATTTATTTTGAATTTTTAAGCAATATTAGAGTAAATCGCAGCTCCTTGTATTTTCTCAAAAAACCTATCAAAACACAAAAAAACAGAAAACTTGCAAAATCAATATTCACAGTTGGGGTTTCGGGGTTGAGAATCACCTGGATTCTTACACAAGTGCTATTCCATTCAATGTTGCGAGAAGTCCACATTTTCGTAATGCTGTTCACAAAATTGCAGAGTTTGGCAAAGGGTACACTCCCCCAGGTTCAGAGGCTATCAGGACAACTCTTTTGCAAAGGTCAAAAGATAGAGTGACTGAGAAATTAGTTGCTGTGAAAGCCTCTTGGAGGAAAACAGGTTGCACTATATTGAGTGATGGGTGGTCAGATATATGTCAAAGACCATTGATTAATATTTTGGTGGCTTGTTCTGAGGGTGTTTTGTTCTTAAAAGTGATTGACACCATGAACCACAAGAAAACTTCTGAGTACATTTTTCAAATATTAGAGGAAGCCATTCTTGAAGTAGGGGTGGAAAATGTGGTTGAAGTGGTAACTGATAGTGCAGTAAATTGTGTGGGAGCTGGGAAGCAGATTGCAGAGAAGTACCCACAAATATATTGGAGCCCATGTGCAGCCCATTGTGTTGATTTGTTGCTTCATGACTTGGCTAAATTCCCATGGGTACATGAAGCTATTCACAGAGGGAGAGCAATTGTAAATTTCATATGGAATCATTGTCTCACATTGAGTCTTTATAGGCAACATGCATCTAGAGAGTTGTTGAGGCCTTGTGAAACAAGATTTGCTTCATTTTATATCACTTTGAAAAGAGTGGTTGAAGAAAAAGCAGCTTTGAGGTCTGTTATTTGTTGTAATGAGTGGGAACGTTCAGTGGTTTCTAAAGGTCCTAAGGGGAAGAACATAGAGCAAATCATTTTGAATAGCAATTTTTGGGAAAGTGCAGCAAAGGTTTTGCTTATATGTGAACCAATTGTTGACATGCTTCGTATGGTTGATGGTGATACTCCTTGCCTTGGCATGCTTTATGAAAGCATGGACCGTTGTAAGGAAGCTATTCAAAAGGCACTCAATAATGTAGAAGCAGAATATATGCAGATATGGGAGGTAGTTGATTGCAGATGGAAAATGATGCACACACCTTTACATGCAGCAGCTTGCTTTTTGGAGCCTAAATTATTTTCTATTGATAGAGAAGGTGACACTGAAATTATGGCAGGGCTTTTAGAAGCTGTTGAAAAATATGAATCAAATCAAACAATTGCAGCACTAATCAGAAGTCAATTTTGGGTATACAAGAGAGGAGAAGGGATGTTTGGAATGTCAGCAGCCAAATATGACACAACACATGTACCTGGGTATACATGGTGGATGACCTATGGAGCACAAACTCCTGAGCTACAAAGGTTTGCTATTCTTGTTTTGAGTCAGGGAGCAAGTTCATTAGCTTGTGAGAGGAACTGGAGTTGCTTTGACCACATCCATTCCAAAAAGAGGAATAAATTGTTGTCTGGAAAGTTGGGAGATCTTGTCTATGTTCACAGCAATTTAAAATTGCTCATGAACAAATCAGCAAAGGACTCTTCCTCACAACAAATTCTTGAAGACATAGCAACACTAGTTGCAGATGAGCCTGACTTTGCAGATGATGAATTGAGTAGTGACACAGATGATGATGATTTAGCATCTCAGCCAAGTGCTCTTGATGACTTGGAGCTTTTTTGAAGTTCTGAAGTCTTTATTGTTATTGTACCTTTTTGACAAAAGAACATCTTCGCAATTGTAATTTCAGATGTTTCTTATGGTTTATATTTTATAAATGTGTCATCTTTTTGTAATGATTCAAATCTATTTATCAATGTTAAACTATTTAGGCAATTGTATGAAGATATTACTTATATTAATAAAAAAAATTTAAAAAATTACATAAGTTGAATTTAATTCGAATTTTATACTTTTCGAATTTTTTCCTTGTCGAATTTGATTCGAATTTCAATGTTGTCGAATTCAAATTCGAACCTGGTGACTTAGGTTACCAGTGCCCCATTCCTTTCCTAGACCATGGTCCTCAACTATTCGGCCATAGTAGAAGGCGATTCATACAAATCCAATACCCATCGTAGATTCCCATCAATCTGTAGTGTAATGTCCCTTACCATGCGCATAGACCGAACAGGATTATCTTCATTCATGAACTGCTGGTAGATGTCTTTCCCTTCCTTAAGCAATGCATTCTATTAATATGGTCGACTCTTTGGCTTTATCAGGCTTTTGTCTCATGCTGTCTAACACACCTGGTCCCATGTCATATAAATTCGATGTGCTTTTTGATTGTAATTTCCTCTGTCTCATTCCATCCCCTGGCGGAATAAGAGCTCAACTCCTTAAAATATATTATCTGCCCTTTAGAGACTTTACGCTATGAAGTCCTTTGTTAAAAGAAATCCCGCTGATCCCTTCAGCTGAATACTTGGTGCAAGCCACAACTTCTTCCTTTCCCCGGTCTTGGTGACACTCGTCTCTATCCTTCCATTTTATTGAAGTTTATGTATTGTCGGTGAACATCTGCTAGGCACTGAGATATATGCGTTATGGCTTGTATTCTTAACTCATGCCCGTCTGCATCTATATTGAAATTATTTTCCGACAAATAGACCTTCATAAAATTATATACGTATGCCTTCTCAAGGAAGGATGCAACCTTTAGGAAAGCAAGACTCTCTATTAAATAACGCTTATTGATTACGATATTTTATGTCTATATATTCACAATTAAAATATTATTTATATTGGTTTTAATGTTTTATCTTAATTTTATATTTTTAGTGTTTGTTACTTGTATAAATTCGTTAATGATCTTTCTATAAAAATTACAATATCATTGTATTTGTCATTATTATAATATTATATTTATATTTATCAAATATCCATTATATGATAATGATTGTATTATTATTTTAATTAATATAACATTATTTATAATTATAATATTGTTTTTGTTTTAACAATTATAATTATAATGTCACCAAATGGTTAATAATATGAGATATGCTTTAGTTGTCTTAAAGGCACAACTTCGGGGACATGACAATGTCATAGAGTTGTGATATAGGAGTTTAAAACATTTTTTCATACAACTACCTCCTTTAGCATGGAGTATTTGTGGAAAGTCACTATTAAGCCATATTCTTGAATCTTGAGCGATATGCCATTCCTTACCAAAATGGTTGTAATAGATAATATTTGGGCAGTCAAGTAGGATATGCTACAATTGTTTTATGAAAATTGGTAGGAGGTTGCTGTAGTACCACAAATAGTGGTTTAATGTTCCTAGATTCAAAACTCTTAGGAATTGGCAAGGCTTGCCCTTGAAGATGGAGGATAGGAAGAAACAAGCATGTCTGGCTAATGTCCCCATTTTTAGGTTCTCTAGCAGTGTAGTTGTCATTGACTTTTTGGGTTTGTGCGAGTATGTTCAGAGGGGTAATTTGATGTTACCAGTGAGTTTAGATGGTTTTAAGGAATCATGACACTTTCAAATATTATTTTCGGCTTTTGGTTTGGGCTCCAAGATTCTTAGAGGGAGCATTTATTTTTAGTATGTAATGATCAAAATTAAAACTTTTGCTTCATCAAGACAATTTGTAAAACTGGTTAAAATCTTGTAAAAAGTGTCGAAAAAGTCAAAATTTGGAAAATAGAAAACTTCTATTATTAGAAATTTCTAACAATAGACGTGATTTAGGGTTTTTTGTCAAATGGATACTGGCGATTTTTTTTGAAAATAGAAAATGTCTAAAAATAGAATATTTGCATGGAGGGTTCTAACTGATTTTGATTGGTTTAAAATATGTTCCGATTAGGCTGGTCTAGTCAGAATCATCAAAAAGTCAATATTTCTTTGATGGGTCTATTCTGGTTTTTCAAAAGATAAATCAGGACCTTCGAGGTCATCAATGGAGGAAGGTCAACTGCCTAGTTGTAATGAGCCAACCCAATTTTTTTCAATTTTTGAATGAACACACCAGCACAAGAAGCACCCGTTATGGTTAGCTCAAACCAAACTAGCAATTGGAATGTAACTCTTTGCGAAGAATGCGCACTCAATCTCGAGATGAGAATGATGTTGTCATATGGCAAGAGGGACATCGGTAGCAACTGGAAAGAATTACAATGCTGAAAGTAAGCTCAACGCCAAGAATGTGCTCTCCAACCCAAGGTGGGAATGACACTACCATATGGCAGGGGTACTAAGAAAAGAAATACAATGCTGGAAAGTAAATTCGACACTAAGCATGTGCACTCCAAACCCAAGGTGGGAATGGTGCTATCATATGGTGGAGAATCTATTAAAACAATGCAGAGTTGAAAGTAACTCAATCATCAAGCATGTGCACTCTAAGCCCGAGATGAGCAAGGTGCTATCATATGATGAATGAGGATCTAATGCAAGTACAATGAAGACTGGGCGAGGGCCAGTCTCTTCCACACCTGTGGGAATTATATATGAACTTAGCAAAGAAAGAAGTAGCTAACAATACTACTGTTCAGCTTTACAATGAAATAGAAATGCCTGCCAAGAACATAGAATTAGAGTATATCAAAGTTGCAATGATTTATAATGTCTCTCCAATGCTCAACCAAACCCCAAGACTCAAACCCAACTCCTAAGACAAAATCTTACAATCTGACATGAGTGAACAATGACTAAAAATGCATAACCAGCAACACTGTAACTCACTAAAATGCTCATAACTCTCTCTAGACTTGTCCAAATGACATGAAATCTGATGCAAATGAACACTATGAAGATGGCGACCAGATTCTAATTAGAAAATGACTCAAAAAACTAGTAATTTATTTTTCTAAACATTTGCCAGGTAGAACAGAATGGTATGGCCTCAAGAGGGGTGATTTTCACTGGATAAAATCAGAATCTTCATTGAAAAATCTACAAACTGGCACAAATAGTCGTCCCTAGCAAAGAAATAAATTGGTGAAATGCCCAGAACAATTTTGTTTTTATTTCATGAAATATGAGCAAAATCTACAATCAATTATGCTAAACCAGCAACTCCAAAATGTGATTGAAATGCAAGAACTCTACTACAATATGCAAGAAACTCAACTACAATGTGCAATAAACTCAACTACAACTAATATCTCAACTAGTTTCTATCTTTCAAGCAAGAAGTCGAGCCCAAGCTAGGAGGTATGCATTCCTCGAAGCAAACTCTCACCATTCCGGCAGCATAACGTTGTAAATTTCATGGATGTTGAAATGAAGAACCAAGGTCTCCTTTTATAACTTTGTGTGGAGTCCCCAACAAATTCTAGAAAGTGCGTTCAAAATCCAAGAGGCTTTTTTAATTTTAATTTTTGACTTAATCTTCTCTCAAAGTGGCGACCTCTTCTTGGCTGAATAAATCACTTTTTAAATAAAATATTTTCTCTCCTTGAGATGGCATCCAATTTTCCTCAAGAGTAATTTGACTTTTGGAATAATCAAAATAATTCCTCATGGAGTAGCCACCCTCAAAAGTCTCCCTTTTTAAAACAACTTTAAGTTGTAACACTAGGCCAAGGGGTTATAAGATAAAAATAAAACATTATTAATTTAAAATAACTTATTTCTCCAAAATGTGCACCATGAAGCCAAAATCAATATTACCAACTGAACTGCCAAAAGAGGAATGCTTGTTGAGTTGGTGCTGACTAGACCACTGCTGAAAATAGTAAATTCAGAAAGTTGCTCGGATCGGAATGCATGCGACACCATTGCGAAGCTCTCCGAAAACCCAGAAAGAATCCACAAACCAAAATCCACAATTCCAAGTGCAACCACTGAAATGTGCATAAACAACCTCCTAGAAGATGGGAAACCCTAATTTTAGCTTCTGCTTAGCCTACGAGTTTCCGGAAATAGGCTAAATCCAAAAGAAGATCGTAGGGCTAAATTGGGGACATTACACTAGTGTAAAATTCAAAGTATGAAATGTTGCACAGATTGATCAATGGCGAAAGATGCACAAAAAATAGTGAATGGAGGGGAATCTAAAAATAGTGAAATCTGTGAAAAATATTCTAACATTGGAAAATCCGAGCGCCTTATTTCAAGGAGGGCACCTAGTTTTCAATGCCTTAGCCAATTTTTGAGCTTCCGACGATGGTCAATGTAGTCGATAATGACGGTCAACGCAGGCAACAAAGGTGGTGAACAAGAAATGAGGAAAGTTGAAAATCATGAAAAAATGGCTAAGTCTGGTGATGGTAGGAGCCCCTGTCAACTAGGAGTTCCCAAGATCTCAAGCCTTAGAATTTTTTGCCGTTTTTCGAAAAATGTGCAATTTGACTCTTTAGCTTAATCTAGATCCAGTTTGATGCAGTGAAAAGTAGTTTTAGGGTTGGGAGAAGTTGGAAATCATCTCAGATATGTTCAAGCTCTTCAATGAATCCATCATCCAGTTCACAGGACCTATCAAACACTGGGAATTGCAGATGAAACAAAGACATTTTATGCAAAATGGAAAAAGTCAAAGAAAAAATTTGAAAATCCTCAAAATAAAACTTTGGAGATGTTAGGCACCTTATTTCAAGGAGGGCACCCAAGTCTTCGACACTTGGAATTGTTTTTGCATTTATCGGAAAACGTTAAAACTTCTTCATTAGCTTGATTTTGACTTTTGAAAAATCAGTCAAATGCAGTAACGGAGGTTAGTAAAAGGTACCATTCAACTCAAATATGATTAGGCTTTCCAGATTAATTGACTTTCAAACTTTGTTATTCACCAGTTGCTCGAAAACAAAGATCAAACAGGGGTTACCGGCTTCATGCGATATGGAGAAAGCAAAATTTGAAAATCTTGAAAATATGGTTAACTCTGGAGATGTTGGGCGCCTTTTTTCAAGGAGGGTGCCCAAATGTTTGACTTGGAATTTTTTGATCCCTGCCATGTTTTCTTCCATTTGTCATCTGTCAGCAGCTTCAAGGGTTTGCAATCACGATCAGATAATGTCAGATGTCGGTATGAAGTTGGGATCACTCCAGCAGTGGTCAAAGATAAGATTGCCATAGTCAAGCAGAGATTATCAGTTGACAGTGCCAATTTGCCAGATCGTCGAAGACAGAAGCAGGTTACGACGAAAACACGAAAATAAAAAAAATTGAAAATCACAAAATTTTTTCTTTGGCGAAGCCAGGCTCCTTATTTCAAGGAGGGCACCCAACACTCCATGCCCTAGCCATTTTTCAAATTTCCTCATGCATTTTTTAGAAACGTCCTAATACGCATGTGCTTTTTTCAGCTATAAAAGAGGAATTCATTGTTTGATGCAAACAACGTCAGATATTTTTGCATGTAGACTCCAAAATAATAGGGTTTTGCATGAAAACGCTTATTATCTCCAATCCCTATTTAAGAAAGCTTTTAGCATTCATTTTTGATAATTTACAAGTTGTCTTTTAGAGGAGGAAACATAAATTTTCTCCTCATCAAGATTTGGAGACTCAAACGGGTCTACTTGTTTTTCATTCCTCTTGGAGGTAAATTTTAAAAATTTGCATGTCAGCCCCTATTTTTTAGAAAATCACACATGTTCAGGAAATCGTTTGACTTTTTAAAATATGACAATTTGGGTCTTTTCAAAACGAAATTGTCTACAAAACCTAGACCTTAGTTTTTGGGCCCTACTTTTTCGGAAATCTTGCATGATCTTGAAAAAATCAGATTTTTCTAAATTGGACAATCCCCGTCTCTTTAAAACAAAATTGTCTACAAAGCCCATACATTAGCTTTTTTCCGAAAATCTGCCTTTTTTTGGAGAAAAATCAAGAATCTATTTTTAGCTCTTGGGCAAAACTTTTCCAAACATAGGAATGTTTACAGTCAAACTTCAACTTTTCAGACATGCAGTACTCTCCAACAAAAATCAGGACCAAATTATTGTTGCTCGATGATTTCCTGAGAACGTTCAAAACTGAATTGCATCATGTGCTTCCAAAGTTTGATTTGCGTTCTTTGGAAGGCGCAAGAAACATTGTGGTCAAAAATCTTGATCATCCCGGGTTGCTTGCAGCAGCTTCTATCCCCATCTCAGTGCAGAGCCTTGAATTCGTAATTGCTTGTGTCAAGCATTACAATCCAACTTCACGAGAAATCATATCACGAGATAGGCGTATTATTTGCAGCCTCAGGCCGGAAGATATTTAGAAGTGTTTTGCAATACCACCATGGATGGAAAACTTCATCATATCTATTGAAGAATGTGAAAAGGTCCGATATTGGTAAAAAGACAAATGTTGGAAAAGAATGGCTCAGAAGTGGCTGAAAGAGAAGCAGAATACTTTGGCAAGGAATGTTGGGCGCAGCGAGTTCAAGGAGGAATTTACAATCATGATTACTTTGCTCAACCGAGTCAGAGGTCAAGCAGAGGCCAATGAATTCCAGCCTTGGATGTTTTACATCATTTCCCAAATTGTTGACAGAGTAGAACACTATGACTGGGCAACGTTTATCAGCGATTGTCTCCATCGTCAGATGACAGAGTTCTTCAAGGCTCATGAATTCCACATGATATCCTACCTAGTATATCTAATGGCCTTTCAAGGGAAGTTTAGAATTTTGAATGTTGTTGGAACTTTGGCTATTCAGCATGTGTATGATGATTACCCATAGTTAGAATTTTCAGAATTTGAGCTCCGTTACAAGAGGGCGAATGATCTATTCCTGATGAAGATGGTGTGGGATCTTTATGATGAGTTGGATATAAGATTTTTAGCAGATGCCCGATTGACAATGGCGGAGTAGGCTGATTGGTTTATCCAATTCCCCACTTTCTCCTACATAAGAGTATATGGCTTCTCAAGTGATCCAGTCTTGCTACCTAGATATCCAACATATAAGATTGTGTTAATGGAATTTCAAAGGCAAGTACACTAAGTACACACATTTTTGCGTAACAGACGCAAGCTTACATTTAGTTTCCTGTTTGAGATGAGCATATACAGATGTAGATCGACAGTTGATGCCAAGTTGATGAGTGATGATGTGATGTCCCCTTTTTCTTGCTCGCCTCGACATCTTGTGGATTAGCCTATCAGCTGACCCTTGTAGGCTAATATTGTTGGTTAGAGGGTCCTATGTGGCAGTTGTTAGCTTCTCTGGTGGCACTTTGTGGTTTTTCCTTCTTCGGAGTTTCGTGTTATTCTGGACTTGCCTTTTGGAGTTGATTTGTGTTGGCGTAACAACTAGCACCTCTGGAGTAAGATTTGGTATGGACAGCTATGCACACTACGCAATGAGTGCTCTTCAAATTAGGAGAGGAAGCTCCCTCGTTGTGCTTGACAAAAGTGCTTTGAAAAGGAAAGTAAACTAAATTAAATCCTGTCTTTTTGTCTCAGCCGTAAGAGGTACAAGGCTTTCTTGAAAACTGTATACGTTGCAGCTAAGTATTTTCTGGTTTCGCAGTATTACTAACTACAACTAGGTTTAATTACTTAAAATCTATCCAGTTTCCTCAAGAAAACAGAGCATGAGGAAATGGAGCAAGGATGACTATCTGATGATCAACATGTATAGATTCTCAACTTGAAGGCAAGGTGGCACATCTATCAGCGCAATCTAAACCAGTTTATTGGGAACAACAATATACGATAAACTCAATACAAATTCTCAACTTGAAGGCAAGGTGGCACATCTATCAGCTCAATCTGAATAAGTTTATTATTCACACACATCAAACGATAACCAAGTGCAGATTCTCAACTTGAAGGCAAGGTGGCACAACTATCAGCTCAATCTGGACAAGTTTATTGAATACAAAACAGATTTTATCTAACTAAGGAAAGAATTCACCATTATAATTGCATGAAACCCTATGTGGCATAACAATTCATCATAATAGTAAAAACGCATGAACAGATACAGAACGAGCAATATTGAGGGCAAGGTGGGCACAACATATATTTCTCTCTCGTGCAAAAGTTATGTACAAATGAGCAAAAGCTCTTATTTATAGACATCAAAAGGTGTAGGGAACCCTAAAATCACCTTGAGTCAACTACAGTTTTGCAATGCATGCAAGATTTACTGCTAAGCCCTAAAAAAGGAAACTATACAGTTAACTGGAAAACTACTGTCAGTTAATCGAAACATCTAATCTAAAAATGGACAATGTGGAAGCATGCACGTCCTTATTGAAAGCATGTTAACTGGAACACTACCATCAGTTAACGTAAACCCTAAATACAACTCCAAGTAAATAAAGCTAATCTCAGAATAGATATGCATGAGATAAGACATTGAGTTAACTTGAGAAAGTAACGCCAAGTTTAACTCCTGTGTAAGATGTCTATCCTGAGATGTAGGAACTGAGGTCTACTGATTGTGATCTCGAGCAACCAATCCCTCAACGAGATTTGTGATGAGCCCTGCTGGCTCTCAGCTCAAAACCCTTATTTTCTTAAGTCTTTAGGTGTATTTTAAGTTTTTTAGAGAATTCTTAGTAGACAGAAGAGAAGGGGCGCAACATATTTTTGCTTGTAATTTGAAATATAAAGCAAAAACTCACAAAATGGAAATGCAGAAGTTGTTAATATACTGAAACAATAAGATCATGAATATCAGACATACCAGGAAATCTCCAGTTATTTTAAATAAAGAAGTTGCCAGATCTACAGCTGGAAATGATGAAATCAAGCATAAAGGCACGCCAAATCTCCAGAACACATTTCTCCTGCTCAAAAACTGGACACAATGCTCTAGAAATACTGGACGCCCATGATGGAAGACTAAAACCAAGCCAAAGGGAGGCGTTTCACATTATTCCTTCACACGCCTCTTTCAAGGTACAATTCCCAATGAAGGCCGTACGGCTATGAAAAGAAAGGAAGGAAACCCTGCTGGAACCCTCTGTCTGTGAAGAAGGATGCGCCACCAGTAGAAACCCTCAATTATTGTAAACAATAAGCAAACTCAAAATAAAGAAACTCTGTATGAATTTGTAGAACCTCTGGCTGAAGCTCTCAACATGCACTGATTCGACTGATCTTTCACAATCTCAAGAGTGCTCACACTGAAGAGGTAACGTTCTTCAATGGTAGTTGTTCAAACCCTGATCACAGGAGAATGCACAGGCAAAATGCTCAAGGCAAAGAGAAATGGTCAAAAGATGAGTTTCATTTGCCAGGGAAATGCTTTATACCAAATTGGCACGCATTTCAAGAAAGTACGGCCTTTTGCATCATTTAAATCTTTTAATTTTTAATTAAGTCTTCTGCATAGTTTAAGACTTAATTCTTTGAGCGCACTTTTAATATTTTAAATCATTAAAATATTAAATCCCTTTTTTTGAACACTTTTTAAGTGATATAAAATATTATTAAAGTCAATGTAACTTTAATAAAACATTAAGTTAAATAATTAACTTAATCACTTAAAATTCCAAAACTCGCTCAAAACTCAGAGTATCCCCGTGCCGTCAGAAGCTGTGGACACCTGAAATGCCAACGCTCGCTGTGATCCAATCACTGTCCACTGAAAACAAGAACAATCAAACTCTCCAGAATGCATCACTGACCCTTTATCCAAACTGGCTAGCCCACAAGGGTCCAATAAAGGGCTAACACACTGTTTCTAAGAACTGTCTAGCGAGGGGACATCACAAGATTGTTAACTGCATCATTGTCTGGAGCTTTGATACTTTGTTGAAGAATGCTATGCCCGTGCAGCATATCCTCACCAGCTGTGATCTGGGATTGAAGTTCACCTCTACTCCTTGTTGCTTCATCAAACAACGCTGATATGACTGTAAGCTGAGAAATCTTACAGCCAACGGTCTCCCCACTGAAAATGGTATGAATGAAAGCTTGGAGCTCTGACTGAACATTAGTAAGCTCAACGTAAGCACCACCCTCGATTTGATATCGACACGGTAAGCGAGATACTAAGGTTCTCACAGACCGGAGTGTACTAGTAACGTGCTCTCTACTCTCAGCCAACTCAGATGCCATAGTCTCCTCAATCTTTACCTTGAAAACCAATTGTGTTTTCCAAGAGTAGATAGCTTCTTTATCCTCTGCATCTGTGACTGATTCATATGCCACACTCAGGTGCGCAATCATAATCTCATCCTGGGGTCTGTTAATTTCCATGCCTTGCTTCTCATCTTGGAGATGAATACAAAGCTCTCGTGCATTGTACCGCAACTGATAGAACTCTGTGAGCATAACACGGCCTCTAGCAACAAACTCCTCCTCCCACTCATCCAAACGCTTGCCATATGCCACTAAATGATTTAGTTGACCTTGTTCTGTTGGAGGCTCAAGCATCCGCGGGAGTGTGGCGATGACCTCTGTCCTGTGTACGAGACTAGAAATTTATTGACGAAGTTGTCTGATTTCAGCCTTGAGGGCTGCCTTATCTTCTCCATCCTTCATCATTCTATCCCTGGCACTATTTGTAGCAACTTGTAGGAGATCAACCTGAGTCTGGTGTGTGCTACGACCAAGGTTGACTGTGATAACCTCAAAGTCCTGAGATTCCAACTCGTCCAAGCTCTTCCCCTGTGGGGGTATAGCGGTCTCGACAACAATCTCCATATTGGTATTCCTCTCCACATGGACCATGTTCTTGATCCTCTTGTCTGGCGCATCTTGATATACTTGCTCAAAATCTGAGTGATTAAGGACATAGGATGGCTGCCTCCTCTTCCTTCCCAACTGCGCCTCAATCCAAGATTGGTCCTGGCTAATGCTACTGGAAGGGTCTGTACTAGCAACAAGAGGTTGTGACGAGAGTGAATATGTAGAAAAACTACTGTGAGAAGGAGAGTCTAAATCCAATTCAATGTGAATTGGGACTGGTGACTGCTCTGGAACTGGTATAGGAACTTGATGTTGAACCTTAGGCATTGGCAGACTTTGAACTGGATCTGTGATGGGCTGTTTGTCATACTCCGTGTGTGTATTAATGGCAAGCGCCTTACCTTTTGAATTGTTTGGCGCTTGACCTTTCTTAGGAGGGTTACTCATTTTCTTCTGTTTAGGTTTTGACGAGGAAGGTAGTGAAGGAGTCACCGCTGGCGGCTCTGCTCTAGGCACACTTACCCTCCTTGTTTTCTTGCTGTCGAGGTAAAGTATACTGTTTTGAATAACTCTACTTGACCTCTCCTTTATCGTTGCGTACTCTTTGGCGTACCAATCAACTGCTGGCAACGGTTGTGTGTCAACCTGTTCTTTAAAAAATTTAGGTAGAACTTCTCCCTCATCATTTGATAAACTTCCCACATCTTCTGATAAGAAAACAGAAATCTGTGAGAGAGAGAAGCGGCCGTAGTTGCATCTGCGAACCTCGAAGTCATCTGCGCAATTTGCCCAGTAATCCTCCATAGAAGGCTCATGATATGTGCGTCCAGCAAGGCGAGTTGTGTAATTTGTAAAGGCGCCAGAAAACTGTTGGTGTAAAAACTAGCACCTTTGGAGTAAGAGTTGGTACGGACAGCTATGCACACTAAGCAATGAGTGCTCTTCAAATTAGGAGGGGAAGCTCCCTTGTTGTGCTTGACAAAAGTGCTTTGAAAAGGAAAGTAAACTAAACTAAATCCTGTCTTTTTGTCTCAATTGTAAGAGGTACAAGGCTTTCTCGAAAACTAAATACGTTGCAGCTAAGTATTTTCTGGTTTTGCAGATTATTAACCACAACTAGGCTAATTATTTAAAATCTATCCAGTTTCCTCAAGAAAACAGAGCATGAGGAAATGGAGCAAGGATGACTATTTGACGATAAACAAGTATAGATTCTCAACTTGAAGGCAAGGTGGCACATGTATCAGCTCAATCTAAACCAGTTTATTGGGAACAACAATATACGATAAACTCAATACAGATTCTCAACTTGAAGGCAAGGTGGTACAACTATCAGCTCAATCTGGGCAAGTTTATTGAATACAAAACAGATTTTATCTAAGGAAAGAATTCACCATTATAATTGCATGAAACCCTATGTGGCATAACAATTCATCATAATAGTAAAAACGCATGAACAGATACAGAACGAGTAATATTGAAGGCAAGGTAGGCACAACATATATTTCTCTCTCGTACAAAAGTTATGTACAAATGAGCAAAAACTCTTATTTATAGACATCAAAAGGTGTAGGGAACCCTAAAATCACCTTGAGTCAACTACAGTCTTGCGATGCATGCAAGATTTATTGCTAAACCCTAATAAAGTAAACTATACAGTTAGCTGGAAAGCTACCATCAGTTAACCTGTACATCTAACCTAAAAATGGACAATGTGCAAGCATGCACGTCCTTACTTAAAGCAAAGTTAACTCGACACTACCTTCAGTTAACTGAAAACCCTAAACCGAACTCCTGTGAAGATAATCCCAAGGAAGAAATAAGCATGAATGAAATCAGCAAGTGAACTCAAGACTGAAAGTTGAGTTAACTGCTACTTATGATTCTATCCTCGAAATTAACTGCAGATCCAACTGGCAGATCACTCCTCGTCATCTCGGTCTAACACTTTGACCAAGAACTCATCAATCTCTCTGACTTCTGGCACTTTGATGCTGTCCAAAACAAAAATCTGTTTCTTTAGTTCTTTGTCACTTTCCTTGACTATATGCATGCATTCTTTGACATCTTCAACCGCCTTTTTGAAACTAGCTGAAATAACTGAAATATTCTTCAACTTAGTCGCCATAGGATCTCCCTCAAGGCTATCACGAATCAGCTTCTCGAACTCAGCTTGCACTTCATTTAGTGCAATATACGTGCCATCTTCAAGAAGATAATGACACGGAATCGAAACAACAAAACCACTAACAAGTGCAAGAGCTCCAACAACATTATCTTTCAGTGAAAGCAACTTGGCAGAGATGTTTTTACATATCTCCATTTTGAAAAGGTGCTGCTCTCTCCAAGTAAAAACTTTCTCTTGATCTTCATCAATCTCCAAGGCATCATATGCAACAGACAATTGAGACACAAGAATTCGATTCTTGGCTAAATTCTCTGCAACCGAAATCTCAAACAACTGAATCCCTTGACGAAGTTTATGTGCGTCACTCCTCAACTGATACAAATCCATAAGAAGATGTTGACCTGTAACGACTAATATTTCAATCCAGTTATCCAAAAGTCTGCCATGATTGACTAACTGATCCAACTTTCTTTGCTCTGCAGGTGTATTCTGAGGAAGAACAGTCGCTCTACTTGAATTCCCGTGAACAAGATCAGAGATATACTGACGAAGTTGACCATTTTCAGCCTTAAGCAATGCCTTATCCTCTCCATCCTTCGTGATGCGTTCTTCAAGATTATTGGTAACAATCTTAAGAAGACTCATGTCTGTCTCTCGAGAGGTCCTACCAAGATTTGCCTTAGTGAAAATAAAGTCACCGACTTCAACTTCATCTAGGCTCTTTCCCTCTGGAGGAATATCAACTTCTATAACAATCTCTGATTCTGGAGTCCTCTCAATATGCACCTGTTTCTTGATTTTCTTGTTCGACCTTCTCTGATAAGGTTCACCGAACTCAGATAAATCAAGGTTATATGAAGGTTCTCGCCTCTGTCTCCCCAAAGACCTCTTGAGCCAACAAGATTGAACAATATCATCAATTCAAGGAGAGACTGTCCCTGATGTATCAACCTGTGGCGGTTCAGTTGTCTCTGATCCTACTCGAATTGGAATCTCAGGCTCTGAATCGATATCAATAGGTTGCACATGTAGTGAACTAGGAGGTGAAACATGAGGCTCGGCCTGAATAACTGTCTCTACTGGAATCTCAGGTACATTCTCAACATGTTTCTGTTTCCTTTTACCAGTAATCCTGTTTCCCGTGTTTCCACTGAGTCTAACTCCTTCAGGAGGTATCACAATAGCCTTGACCCGAGGCCTTGACCTCGAATTAGAAGGTAATGAAGAAAAATTCATTGGCGGCTTTGTTACAGAAACTGACTTTCGCCTTTGTTTACTCTCCAAGAACTGCTTGCTGGTTTTGATAACCGATCTAGAAACCTCCTCAATAGAAGTATTCTCTTTAGCATACCAATCTGGTGAGCGAAGTGGCTGGCGAGCAATTTGATCTCTGACATATGAATTGAGAAGAACCTCTCCATCATCATCTGATAAGCCATGAACATTCTCTGATAGATAATCAAAGAGCTGAGCGATAGTGAGTCTGCAATAGTGACGACGACGAACCTCAAATTCATCTTCACAATTAGCCCAAAAATCTTCAGGTGCTGGCTTATGTGCAATCCCTCGCTCTAACCTGGCTGCATAATGACCTAAAGGATCATAGGAACGCCTCTCAGTATGAGTTTTGAGCTTGAATCTTTCCATCTCGGTTGACATATGATTGGCATCTGTTGCAGTTCTGCATGTGAAAATTCCCAATCCAAATGGAAAAGTAGCCGCAATCTTATGACAATTGTGAAGGAAGAAATGAACATGTTGCATCTGTCTGAGAAACTCCATGAAGATGATCTTGTCTGAAGGGTACCTTGGCAACATCAGAGGCTTTCCAACATATCCATAAACCCGGATGTATGTGAAAGTAGGGAATTGAATAAACCAATCCGCTTAAGTCTCCATCGTTGATTTTGCCTCGGCAGAAATACGGATGTGCATTTCATTGTCAAGATCTTTGACTGTTCTCATAGAAAATTGATCATTCACTGCTTGGAAATCTTGTTCAGATTTAGAAAATTCTAACTGAGAATAGTACTCGTGAACACGTTGAACACCAAGAGTGCCATTAGTTTTTAGATGCTTATAGCTGCCTTGAAATGCAACTAAGTAAACCAAGTAGGACACCATACGAAACTCATGAAACCTGAGAAAATTAGAAATCTGCTGATGTAGGCAATCACTAATCAACATAGCATAGTCAAAATGTTCTGTGCCATCAAGAATTCTAGAAATAAGGTAAAACATCCATGACCGGAAAGTGCTAGCATTTTCTTGACCTGTAACTCGATTGAGCAAAGTTATCAAAACAGCAACCTCATCCTTGAATTCACCACGACCAACATTTTTAGGCATGTTAGTCTTTTGAACTTTTAGCCATCTCCGAGCCACCTTTCTCTACGAACGTTCTTGATCTCCATCCCAGATCTTCTCGCAGGCCTCAATAACCATAGTGAAATTATCTGAACGAGGAGGAATAGCAAAACATTTCTCTATATCCTTCGGTTTAAGACTACAGATAACCCTCCCATCAGCTGATCTAATTTGTCGTGAAGATGAGTCATAATGCTTGATGCAAGCAAGAATGAACTCGAGATCAAAAGTGGTAACAATAATAGATGCCGCTGCCCGCAACCCAGAACGTTCAAGATTTCTTAATGAATTGCTGCCAACACCCTCCAAACTGCTCAGATTAATCACTGGATAAACATGATTTAAGTCTGTATCTGAAGTTCTGACAAAATCATGTATAAGAACCGATTTGGTCTTATAATCAATGAGATTGAACTGCATTTTGAAAATGAAGACTTTTGACTGTAAAGTCGAATATACTTGAACAACTTTCTGGAAAAACTGAAAATCTCTGGACAAGGCTAAAAATAGCCTATGGCAAGAAAATTTTTCGAAATTTTCCTGAAACGTGGGTTTTGTGCAGAATCAAATTCTAAGACCACCTAGATAGTTTGATTTTCGAAAAAATGTGTTTCAGACCCACATGCAAAGAAATTCTCAGAAAATAGCACAGAGCTTCAGAATGAAGACTACGGGGCAATTTTCTCAAAAAAATCTAAGACATGGGTTTTGCTGCAAATACTGAAGTATGCGAACCCAGATGATGAAACTCTGAAAATATGCTGAATTTCTTTGACATGCGAAGAAAGTATCTAAGACGAGAAATAAAAGAAATAAGACAGAAGAAAGAAGATTTTATTTGCTCTGCTTCTGTTGAATTCCCTATCTCTGTTTTGGAATTTGATGAAACCTGCATGCAAATTGAAAACAAAGTCTAGAATATTCTTCTTCTGAACAAACTGAATCCGTTGATATGAAGAACGCTGAATTCTAACACCTGTAGCACCTTTAAATCGCTGCTTGCTCAAGAAGAATGTATTTCTCTAAGCTTGTGATGAAGAATAATGGATGCCTGAACTTGAATAAATAGAGTTTCATCACTAGAATGAGACTAAAATGAGCTAAATAAAGCACCATGCTTTAGAACTAAAGTCGCCTTATTAAGACTTCAGTTGCAAAATCTATTTAAAGCACCATGCGAATTAAGCTTCAGTTGACAATTGAATTCGTTATACTTCCCATGCTTTAAATTCATATTTTAAGAACTAAAGCGTCCCTTTTAGAAACTGAAGTTGACAATCCAAAGTGAAGCGCCAACTTCACAAAATCTTCACAAAACTTTAACTAATGCGCCATGCATTCAAACTCAAGTTGATTTTCAAACATGCACTTCAGTGAAGTGAACATGCAAACAAGTTAACTCAACATGCAAAGATGTTAACTGGACATGCAAACTAGTTAACTCGACATGCAAACTGAAAGAACACTCAACATGCCAAAATGTTAACTGGAGATGACAACCCAGAAATCGTTCAGTCTAACTGAAGACAGAACTCAAGTTAGGGCACACCAATCAACTTCCTTCAAAAAATCAACTTTGACCTCTCAAGGCGTTTTCCAAACTTAGCCAATTTTGATGAAAATTTGGATTTGAACGTCTTTCGGGACTTTTGTTCATCCCCTGACACTGGCTGACTGACTCCACCGATTGGCTGGCTGACAGGTGCATCGCAGAGTAGGACAAAAACTGATCGAAAGGTACCTTGAGACTGAATATCATAAAACTAAGATCTGAAGGGTCAAAAATCCAAGTGCCCTTTTCAAAAACTGCTCTTTTTCTCAGACTTAGTCAACTTTTCTCATCTCCATCTCGTATGAAGAGAAAAACAAATCTTTCATAACTTCTGATTGACCAAGTTTCAGGACTGGATCATAGGCTCACTGCGGAGCTGACCTCATTCCATATGATAGTTGCAAAGGTACATTTTTCGAGAAAACATCATCTGAGGGGTGAAAATCAAGGGCGCCTTTTTGAAAAGTTGCTCTTTTTCCTCTAGACTTAGCCATTTCTGGAACTAATCAAAATAACACTAAAACTCCGACTGCAGGCTGACAGGTCATCTTCTAATCTGACGGAGAGCTGAACGTAACACGGAGAAGCTGAATATCTGAGAACATAAAAATGAAGGCATTAAAGGCTTCAAAAGCTCAGGCGCCTTTCTGAAAATGTGCTCTTTTGCTGTTTCCTTGATATTTTGACCAAGATTTGACCCCATGTTTGACCTCTGGCTGATGCATTTCAACAACTTCGATTCACCCATTGACGGATGTGTCGCGAAGCCTAAACAAATGTGAAACAAACATCTCGGGTGGCATTTAGTCAAAAACCTTCATTTGACACCTCAAAAAGATGGGCGCCTTTCTCAAAAGCTGCTCTTTTTCTCAGTGTTAGCCAATTTTATCGTTCCTCTCGTTTTGCGCTATATCTTCCGTAACTTGCACGAAACAGGTCCGTTTGATAAGCTTAATAGCCCATTACGAAGCTAGTGTGATACCAAACAAATATCTGTTGGAGGTGACAAACCCTAAAAACAGGATCTTAGCCCCTAAAAGATAGGGCGCCTGTTTGAAAATGTGCTCCCCTCTCCATAGATAGAAAATTTTGCTGATTTTCCTTTAGAGTTTCACTTTTCTTGAATTTCTTCAGTAACAGACTAAAATGAAACTGACACAAACTCCATATTTTAAAAGTCCAAAAATGACTTTCTGACATCACTTTAACAAGATTAAGACTTAATTAAGCAAAATGCCTTAGTGAAGCAAGAATTTTGGTTTGGGTACAACAATTTGGACTCATTTTGTGCACACTTACTATTTTTAGTAAGTCACTTGGTTGAGAGAGTCCAGTGTTTCTATTTCTGGAAAGGCATTTGGATGCATAGTGGAATCGGTGGTTGACCCTCTAGCATTAACGGAATCAAGAAATAATGATTTTTGAGGAAGTTATGTTATTTTTTAATTATTACTAAATTTAAGCTTTAATAATAATTAATTATTAAAAAGTATACATCATAATGATTATTTTGACTTTATCTTCTTGAGGCCATTCAATGATATAAGTTAATTTACAAAAGTGCATTGATTTAGGTGCCCATTTAATGAGATTTAATGAATTCAAAAGAAAAGCAAATATAAAATACATTTTAAAGTCAAAAAGCTACCTAGGGGGTCGTGCCATTGCATGAGGCATAGATATGCATTCAACAAAAGCAAATTGATTATCTTTTACTCATTCTACACTTGTGCATTTATGAACTTTTGCTTTGGGAGAAGAGAAAACTAGTGTTTTTTGCATTCTTGGGTCTTGGAGAGGATAGCATCTTCGTGATTCCGCTTCTTGAGGGTGTGAGAGACCATCTGAAGGTTGCATACATTGGTGGTTGCAGTCAATGGTCACAACTAAGCTAATTGGCGAAGATTTTCAAGAGTCTTGAGCAGATTTGTGGTTGAAACTAGAAGCATTTTAAAATTTGTTTGTTATGGGCTGGTAAGACATTTTTGGGCCGTACCATTTCTGCATTATTAGGCCATACAAATCATCACTGCCAACCGTACAGGGTTTTGTGTGAGGCATTTTGGTTTGTAAGGCAAAACACCTAGTTTCTTGTGTTGCAATCACCTATACCTTGGGCGTCCAGATTATTAATGTCATTTGTTGCATTTTGTATTGTAGTGAAATCTTCCATTCAAGTTGGGCGTTGCATCAAGGGATTTTACCAGTTGTTGGTTGCATTCCAGATTTTACAAATATTCATGCTGGGCTATCTCGGGTATGAAAAACATTGTAAAAAGCTTTAAGACATATTTTGATATATATATGCATTTTCAGTTTGCTTCATTAATTTATTCTTGCATCCATTTGTGTATATTCCTCTTTTATTTACATTTCTTGGCATCAATATCAAAAAATACAAAAAAACAAGAAAACTTCAAAAAGACACAAAAAGCTAGTTACGAGTTGCATAGCAAATTTATCACGAGGGATAGGAGGGATATTACAAATGAAATGTCAAAGTTCGACCTCAAGTTCTTCAAGGAGAGACGTTCATATGATCCTCATGGTGTCTTCGCAACCTGTCTTGGTCAGAATCATGCACATGTGTCTACGGTTGAAGATTTTTGGACTAATTGGGAAGATGAGTTTGAAGTGCGCAAACAGGATTACAACAGACTTACTCTTTAGTAGATGGCTGATTTCTTATCAGAAGATGTGGAAGGTCTTTCAAATGATGATGGGGAAGTTCTACTTCCCATGTATGCCTGAGACCAGGTCGAGCAACGTCCACTTTCACAAGTTGATTGGTTCGCCAAAGAGAGCACCTCAATTCAGGAAAGAACGAGCCGAATTGTCAAGAATAGTAGAATATTCTTGAGTAGTAAAAGGACATGAAAGGTAGCTATTCCAGTTGCGGAGCCGCAAATAGTTTAGTCATCTCTACCTTATTCTTCTAAATCAAAACCGAGAGCGAAAGCTATGACCAATCCTCCAGAAGATACAATGATTAGCAAAATGATGAAGAGCTTGAAGGAAAAGGTGAATTACCAGGAACAGTTGGTAGATGCACCCAAATTTCTAGTTTAAGCAGCACCACAAGTTGAAGTCACGCCTTCATCTCCTATTCTTCCTCCGTCGTCAAGGCCTTCTCCTATTCATATAGATTCAAAAGTTGATTCACTAGTTCACTACATCTCAACACCTATATCTCCATCAAGAATTGTTGGAGCTGGAATCGATCCTCCTGTTGATGTGTTTTTCGTGACCGCACCAACACGGAATAAAGTTTCCCAATGGATACTCTATCCTCTCTTGAACAAAGTTTCCTGCATGCTAAGATTGCGAGATAGATCATGCATTTAACTCCAAGGTTCATGCAGCGGATAGTCTTAATTGGCTCGATGTGATTTGCTGGTATTTCAAGGGGACTTACGGAATTGTTCAACAGCAAGGAAAGGGATTTTCACAGTTCGAAAGATTTATCAACGAAGCACGAGTTTCTTATATTAACCAGAGAGTACTGAATTAAAATGGGTACAGGTTTTAGAGAGTTTAAATTCTATCCTAAATGTGGGATATGGAGCTCAACTTCAGCAAACTCCAACCGGAATTCGCATTGCCTCGCATCCGATAGCTTCCGCGGAGTCGGTGCAATCTTCAAAGGAGGTGACTAAAGATATTCAAACCACCGCTTGACATGAAGATACCATCACAACGATGCATACCATCATTCAAACTGTGATTGAAGTTAGGTCCACAACGTTTCCAGTTGACCACACAAGGCGAACCCACCATCAGTGAGCCTGCGAGTGGTATGGATAAATGAAGCTTGCTTGGATCAAACACCACATTCCATTATTACTATCTGCTTGCATGAAATGGAATTTACTCTACTTTAAGCTACTATTCGAATCAGAAGGACGAGGAAACCTTGCTAGCTACTCACAACAAAAGACAAAATTTACCATCAATGAAAATTCTTTTTATTGAGAGAGTGTTCACAACAATTTCTTACAAAGTTTTCAAAGGAAAAACTTTCCTTCTTCTTCGAACTACTCTATTAATCTACGCTATGCTACTTCTAAGCTATTACCCAGCTGTTTCTCTATTCTCTAATGATCTAATCTCTAATCTAATGTGTTACAAATGAGGGGGGATGCCCCTTTATATAGTTGGCCAAGACCAATGGACGACTCAGATTACAATCAGATGCAGGGCTTAGATTGAGCCACATAAGCCCTAACTCTAAAAAATGCCACCAAGAAGAGTGGGGTAATAAATGAGTAATTGATGTCCACCATCTTCTAGAAGATTCCTGTCCATAGACGCGTTCACATTGTTCTTGTTCGTCTTCTTGACTGCAAACTGGATGAGTCTAATCATCATGGCTTCAACTTCTTCCTTAGTCTTGAGGGCATTTCAGTGCTTGAGGATGATCTTCCTCGTAGCCGTCATTCTTCAATTCTTCAACGCCTGAGCCTTCATTATTTCTCCACCCCTGATCCTGAAGGATTTTCCGGTCCTGGACTCGAGCATTTCTTCACCTGAGTTGGGCAGATTCAGATCCATGTGAAGGAGTTTCAACACTTAGCCATTTCTTCCAACATCTTCCTTCATGGTTTGGGTGCAACTTGGACATCATGGAGGAGCCTGAAACTCATAACTTTATCTCCCTTCGAAGGTTGCAATATCATCTTGGATTACTTGCTTGATCACTTCAAGTCATCGTGCTTCGATCCTGACGTTCATCCTGCAAAAACAAACAAAAAGAAGAGTATCAAAACACTTCATGATATAAAATCTTTTCACTTACCAGATCTCCATGCTTTGACCCCCAAGATTTGAGTGATCTCCGAATCTGATAGGGCTCATCCTTTTTTCCTCTGGAAAACTTCATCGTCAAATTCCTCATGCCTTAGCCAAACTTCCATCTTGTACTCTGCTTCTTGTGTACCTTGAAGTTGTGCCCTAGAAACTTTATCCAACTTGACGGCGCGTTTAGAGGGTGTTGTTTGATTTCTCTCTGCCTTAGAAAATTTTCCAACCAGCATGATATCCCCTTTTTTCCATAGCCAAATTTCCAACCCATCTGCCTTAGAAATAATTTATTTCCTCTAGAAAATTCATCAACCAGGCGCCCGAGTAAAATCTCCATCCTAGAGTCTTCGACAGGGCGTGAAGAATTTCAAAATCATCTCCTTATTGAAGATATCCAGTACCCAGAAGGAAATTCCCCTCGGAAAATGCAAAATTCATGTGTATCACTACGAAGGGGGACATTTAATTCTTTTATTTTTAACCTTTGCAAAATATGTCACCAAGGTTTATTCTTTCTTCTCCTCTGGGCGTTCTTTTCCTTGTCTTGCCTCATAAATTTTATCCACTTGCCTGACTCATGAAGGGCGTATTTGAAGAACCCTACCTTTAATTCCACCACTTAGACAAATTTCCTTCTGCATCCTTGATGGGCGCATATGGGGGGTTTGACTTCCATTTTATTGCCTTAGAAAAATTTTCGACTTCAACTCTTGAGTAGGCACATCAAAGGGGGTCTGCTTCTAGTTTTCCAGACTTAGAAATTTTTTCAAAATTCGCTCCTTGCCTTGGGTGCTATTCCACCCTTGAGCTTTCAATTCTTCATACTTAGAAATCTTCCCACTAATCTCAAATTGCTAGGGCGCATATGACATGGGCTACTTCCAATCTTGATGCCTTAGACAAATTTCTAACTCTTCTCATTAGCCTGGGCGCATTTTATAAGTCCTTCCAATTTAAGACACTTAGAAACACCCCAACACCTCTCCTTGGGTTAAGGCGCATTTGACAACATGAACTTCAAGTTCAATGCCTTAGAAACATATCTTGTCCACTCTCAAAGTCAAGGCGCATATGAGGGCATGAGCTTTCATTTTTCCACACTTAGAAAATTTTCAACTAACTTCAAGCTTTTAAGGGCGCATTTTAGAGGGTGGACTTCCAATTTGTGATACTTAGAAAACTTTAAGCCTCTTCTTCTTCTCAAGGTGCATTTAGCATAGGGAGCTTCAAGTTTTTAATACTTAGTCACATTTCCAACCTCCTTCTTCAAGTTAAGGCGCATATTACCCCCTCTACTTTCTCTTTTCAACGCTTGCGATATTTCTTCATGGCATCTCCTCAAGCTTGGTGCATATAGGGGTCTCTTCTTCAAGTTTTGAATGCCTTAGAGTATTGTCTAGTCTTCTCAACTTCTTAGGCGCATATAGAGGTCCTTACTTCAAGTTTCAAGGACTTAGAAACTTTTTAATCTTCCTCAAGTAGCTAAGGCACATACAAGGGGTCTTACTTCAAATTTAAAACACTTAGCATATTCTCTAGTCTCCCCTTCAAGTCAAGGCGGAAATGAGGGGGTCTACTTCAAGTTTCACATACTTAGATTTTTTTTTCAAGACCTCCTCCCAGTCAAAGGCGCATTCAAGGGGTTGAGCTTCGAATTTAAATGCCTTAGAAATTTTCAAGGCCTCTTCTTCTTAGGCGCATATGAGGCCTTGAGCTTCGAATTTTTCAGTACTTAGAAATTTCTTGGAACTTCTCTTCATCTTAAGGCGCATTTGGGGTAGGGAGCTGGATATTTTCAACACTTAGAACTTTTCATCACCAGCTGAGTGAGTCAGGGCGCATTTAGAGGGTGGAGGTGGACTTAAGTCCAACACTTAGAATTTTTTTATGGCTTCAAGGCAAGTTGGGCACATTTTGGGGGTCAAGCAGGACAAGCTTCAAACTTGGAAAATTTTCAACCTTCTGTCAGCTGAAATGAGGGCGCATTTGAGGGGGTGAGTAGGATTGACTTCAGACTTGGGCGTTTTTCATCCTTCTGCCAGCTCAATACTTACTATATATAGTAAGTTCCAGGTTTTCCCTCTTCTGAAGCTCAGATTGATTTGAAATTTTAACCACAGGATCGTCATGACCTAGTTAGTCTATTCACACTGCCGTCTCGAGCTGACCTGCTATTTATGGCATGTTTCTAAAGGTGGTTTACTATTTATAGCAACTGCTTGACTTCATGACTTCCCCAACTCCGTTTGACTTGAAATTTGAATGTTGTGACCCTCATCGGTAGACTTGTCTGTTCACACTAGCGCCTGTTGCTAACTTACTATTTATAGCCTATTTTTGGAATGCCTTACTATAAATAGTAAGTGCTTCGATTTCCCTCAAATTTTACCGGTGGATAGCTTGGAAGATACTGATCATAGTGGGATACATCGTTTTTTGGAAATTTTGGCGTTTGACCCCTCATTTTGGATCCCGCAGTTGGAAACCCTAATTGTCTTGATGTGCTTCCGATGACCTCCGTTTGACCCTGTTTCTGTTGCATGTCATTGTGTTCATGATTTTGAAGTGCTGGGCAGTTGCCGGGATGGACCTGCTAAAAATAGTAAGTCTCTGAAAAATGGCCATCTCTGCTTGCATGTCACATCACCGCGTAGCTCTTGAAAAACCCACAAAGAATATCCAGACATGTGTTGAAAACTCTGACATGCAAACCCTAAAAATAGCCTTTGAAGGCTGAGTGCTGAAAGTCATCATTTCACCTTGCATGCTATATCACTGCGAATCTTTCGAAAAACCCAGAAACAATCTCCAGACATGCACTGAAAGACTTTGCATGCAAACCCTAAAATTTGCCCCCGAAGGTGAACTTGCTAAAAATAGAAATTTGTTGGATCTGGCTCAAATTTTGCAGACAACCAGGTTGACGTGTCCTGGATGTAGTGTAACGATCGGAACTTCAGAAGTGTTGAGAAAAATGTCGCAAATTTGGTACTTACAAAAAATAGTAAGTTGTCGGAATTCATTGAAATTCTGCTGGGGATCTGCTGGAAGCCATCCGACAACAATGTTAATCGCAAATTTCAATAGCCAAACCTAATTTGACCTCAAACTGATGTGAAGAAAGCAAACCCTAATTGTACAGACGTAGCCAAAATTTCAATTCAGATGGACACACCCTCGGAAAGATAGACAGAAGAAAGAGAGACAACGACAAGACGACCCAAAAGCAAAGCCAATAGACCCAAACAAAGCAAAAATTAGGGGGTCCCCATTTGCAATGGGGTGATGTGTGAAAAGGTCACAACACCTCCCAAAGAAGTTATTAGAGACTCCCTGTCTTGGCTTGAGAACTTGCTGGGTAGGAAGAGGAGGAAGCCTTATTATTAGTTGGACATTGTAGAACTTGATAGCGTCTACCAAGACACAACAGCAAAGAAATTTAAGAAGCAAGTACATATGGAGAAGAATTCTAAAGGTGAGATTATCCTTGAGATTGCCACCCCTCCGGAAGACAAGAATGTTGATGAGATTGAAATTGATGACTTCTAAGTTTGTCAAGGCCAATCTCGGTAGAAGCACTTGACATATTGATGTGAATCTCTTTGAGGTTGCAGTTGATAATTTGAAGGAACGAGTGCTCAAAAATGGAGAAGATAAGGCATCCCTCAAGGCTAAGGTTTGGCAACTGTGATAGTATATTTCCAATCTCCTTCATGGTACTTTGTGGGCCACCTTGTTGCTTCCATAAATTTTGGAGTCACTTGCAGATGAACATCAGCTGAGTTAGCTGGTCATATACGGAAAACATATGAGAGATTGAATAGAAGAATTCATCACTAGGGGCAGATTTATACCTGCAGAGATATAGCAATTGAGGTATAACACCCATGATCTTCGCTTAGGGATTTAGGGGTTTGAGCAAAATATAGTGGAAAGGAAACAAAGAGATGAGATCATTATTTTTGACTTGAGGATGGCTTATTATTTAGTCATTACAGAAGAACAAAAGAAGAAGCTTTTTGTCTGGAGAGAAGAACACCTCTTCAAATTAAAAACCTAGAAAGGAATATTTGTAGAATTGACTGGATATAGATAAAAGGTTGCTAATACTCTCAAATTCGTTACATGTTTGAGTCGTAGATCCCTTGTCAATATTGACTTGAAGATGGCACGTACTTTGATCTTCGATGATGTGCAGACAGAGTTTTAAAACCTTGTCCGTGGCAGTTTTAATGGTGATCCTATTGCTTGTAAGATGAATCATGTTGCCGCAATGTTAGCAAAATTTGATAAAGCAACTGAAGAGACAAAATAATTTCTAAGTCTGATCGCAGATGGTGAGGAGATGCTAGAAAAATAGTTTGTTGTTCTGGATAGTATTAGTGTCCCTGATGAAGAGGCAATTAACAACTTTTTGGAGGATATGATTTCCCAAGTTATCAATGAGTGAACTACTAGTTGAAGCATGCAAAGATTTCCAAGAATAGAACTCACGTAAAAACATCAGTTGACTTGACGCCTTTTTCGATTTTTGAAATATTCCCCATTAATTTTTTTCCAAAATTAACATTCAAATCAGCAACCAAACACTGATTAGCGTTAGCTCCAAAATGTAAACCAGCAAAGAAGATAACTCTAACCAAGAATGTTCACCAAGATCCCAATGTGGGCGAGGTGATAGCATATGGTCAGAGGATCATTAGGCATAAACAGAGCTGAAAGTACAATTCATGCTGCGATGCAGGCATCCACAAGCAGTGGGGATACTCCACTTATTCAGTGGGTGAGATTATTACATTATTAAAGGCGGCAAGCCAGCCATTTAAATCCTCACTTCCACTTATTAACGTGGGGGGAATACAGTCCACACAACCACTTATTTAGTGGGGGGAAACTTACAATTAAGAAAGATGATTATTTAAACTCAACCACTCAATCGTGGGAGTATGAAATTTAAACTAATTGCAGCAAATAAAATAAATAGCTGTTAGTACTACTAATCAGCTTTACAATGAATTAAACAGCTGCAAATAAGAAAAATATGCTTCCAAATCAATCAATGGTTAGAGTAACACTTCCTCTAACTCTTACAATACAATAATGATATAGAAATGAAGCTCAAACCAGCATTATATCAAAAACTAACAAGTCTGATCAGAAATAGAGAATACAGAAAATCAGACCAGCAAACTGTACATCAATGAAATGCACATAACTTTGTCAATTTACCTCCAAATTGATTGAAATAAATTGCAATGAACCTCTGGAGGATAGGCGCCCATGTCATGATGATGAAACAGCTTCAAAAAACAACCATTAATTTACTTGCACAATTCCCAATGCTCCCAACATGGTACGACTCTTGAGAAGGGCGATTTAGCAAATAAAAATCAAAGACTTGGAAATAAATTCCAATCTCTTGTGGAAGGGGTCGCCTTGGGTCTAAAACCACTTTGCAAACATACCCAGAATGATATTTAATTTGCTCAAAAAGCTGTTAACAAAAAACACTTTCAGCTGTAGACAAACCAGCAACTCCAAAATGATAAAAACTCTCAAAATTCTTCAAATTAAATTCTGATCTTCTGTGGGAAGGGGTGCCCATGTACTAGGAATCAATTTCTTCAATACCCAGAAGCACATAAAAAACATACAAAAAGCTGTTAATGAAAACCTCCTTCAACCATGATATGACCAGCAAACACAATTCTGAAAATTATTATCAAAAACTACAAAATCTTCAACTTTGAAACTCAATGTGCACTTCTGGATGAAGCACACTCTCAATCCACCATCTAGGGAACCATAGTTTCAGGCCCGAAGAATGGAGTCAAATTGCTAAGCTTTCCCTTAGCCGGATTCTGGATTTCAAACCAGCAACATAACTTTACAATATTTCCAAAGATGATCAGCGCTACAAACAGCAGCAATATATAAGCTTCAATTGGCAAATGAAGCAACAAGAGACTCTTCAAATTCCAAGAAGTTGAATCACTTCAACTTCCAAAAGGGATGCCACTTTAAGCATTTCACTTTTTGAAATAATAAAATATTAATCAACCTCTTTTAGGCATCCAACTTCACTTTGCAACAATAAAGCATTTAATAATTCATTAAATGCACCATTGACCCCTTAATGACCCCTTTTAAAAACAACATGAAGTGATCATTCCTAGGCGTGGGGGTACAACTGAGAAGCATAAAAATGACTAAGTATAAAACTTAATCCATGGAGATAACCAAAGCCAAACTGAAACTGAAGGATAGCAAAATGGCTTGACTGGTGCTGATGATGCTCTGCCAAAATTAGACTTACTAAAATAGCCAAGCCCGCTATAAATGGTAAGTTCACATCAAAACGAAGCCAAGTGAACATTGGTACATAAAAGTTGAACTCTTGCTAGGCAGGATCTTGCCAAAGATAGAGCTTGCTAAAATAGTGAACTATAAATAGTAAGTCTGCACAACAACCTCGAATGCAACCTGAGCAGATCTGAAAGAGGAAACCCTAATTTTCTACCTCCTTAGCCTCATGATTTCCGAAATAGGCTAAATCCAAATGAAGAGCGTATGGCCAAAATGGGGACATTACAATTTTAATTGGCCGTTCTCATGCATGCATATCTATTCTTTGGAAATATCAAATGTATAGTTTGATCTTATTCACTTAATTGATGTTAGCAATTGGTTAGTTGTTAGTTATCTTTTGTGTAGTCTTAGAAATAAAGCTTGTACGTTGGTAAGAATCGTTGTTAAAAACAAGGAGATTTTAGGGTTTCCAAATCCTTGTTTGTGTATAAATATGGGCAGCCTTGCCCATTTCTTGTTAACTGTTGTTGTGATAACAAATTGCTGAGCCTATTTTAACAAATTGCTGAGCCTATTTTTCCTGCAATTTTGTTATTCAATGTTTGTTCACTTCTGTTTCAAGTGTAATCTGGTTTGATCGCATATTGTAAGCCTACTTTGCTAGAGTATGCTCTCTGAAAAGTGTATTTGCTGTTATAAAATTTAGGAAGGAATTCTTGTGCCTATTTCGCTCTGATCTACTATCTCAATTCATTTCAGTACTTTGTCTTATGATTGGCTTTCGTAATCTTTATTTCGGCTTACATCTAATAATTACAACGAGTCTTCGGGTGTGTTTTGGAAGCGAGTTTATTTAAGCTTTTGTGTCAAATCAATCATTCCTTGTTTACTTCTAATTCTCAGGCTCTGAATTTACTTGAGTTATTAGAATAGGCTTAGTTGTAGTTTGAAGTTACGAAACCAGAGAAAACCTCAGCTGCAACGCAAGGTGTTTTATAACCTATGCTCTCAGCTGAGAAATAAAAATATTGGCAATAGTTTAGTATTTATTTCTAAGCATAATTAGCAAAGAGGGAGCTTCCCCTCCTAATTTGAAGACAGTCTAACTGTGCATAGCTGTTCGTTCCTAATCCACATTCCATCAGTGCGAATTGAAATGCCAACATAGTAAATCACCTAATCGGGTCTGTTTATCATCTTTTATCATTGAGATTGTTTCTATGTAGTCAACCTTCAAGTCGGATGCTTTTCGATCATTTACGCTAGTTGGGTGTAGTATTGAGCTATATTTAATATTTTCACAAAGCTTGCCTTTGTAATTAAATACATTTATTGAGCACCCTAGTGTTATAGCTCATTGGAAATTTTAAATGATGGGATGCTTAAAAGTGGCTTTAAGTGCCAAAAATGTTTAAAAAGTAATTTAAAACATGTTTAGGAGTTAAAAGGCTTAATAAATTAATAAAGTGATTTAAAGTGGAGTTTTTGGAAAGTTCTCTAAAAAGCTTATAAAAAGGGGGATGGAAAGCTCATTTGGTATGTGGAGTTTATTTTTTCTGATATTTTCTTTGAGAAAACCTTGCATGGTTTTGGAGATTTGGACTAGGTCCATTTTAGCCTTTCCAAGGACGAAAAACCTCTTGAAGAAGACTAGCTACGGTAGTGAAAAATCTACTCTAGTTGGTATTTGTTGGAGATATCTTACAGGTATTTCACAATGTATTTACAGTTGGATTCAACAAATTTGTAAAAGTCTCTTTAGAGACAAACTTTTGTAGGTATTCAAGTTAGATTGCAAACTCTTGGTGTTAGACATCTTGCCTGGAGTTCTATTTGGAGTTTGCTGGTGTTTTGAAGTTCTGAATGATTTATTTATGCTGGTCGATTACGAGATCGAAGCATATATACAATTGTGGATTAATGGCATGGAATGGCATGACCATCTTGTGCTGGAGGCGTTGGGGTTTCTAACTTCAATGTTTGTAGATTTGTGCCTTGGACGTGGAGTTTTTTGTAAGTTTCGATCATGGTTTTCTTTGTCTAGTTGTTGATTTAATTCCGAGACTTGTCCTTAATCTGAGAAAATTACTATAGTGTTTGTTGGACTGCAACAAACTTAGAGTTCATTACTACTGTTCATATGCTGTTCATAAATTGGAAATTGGGTTTTCTTGTTGGGCATGGCATTCTATAGTAGAAGAATCTACTGAAGGTGCAAATTGTGTTTATTTATGAACAACACATTCTGATTTTGTAATATGTTTGTAATCTCTGAGTTCGTTAATGGCAAAATATGGTGTTCTTTGCAAATTAGATCAGGTTGTTGTATTCATGTGATTAATGAAAGAATATTTACTTTGGTAGTCCTTATTTTGAGTTGCATGTTTAATTTTGCAATTCCTTGCAAGTATGAAACAAAACATTAAAACCATCAAGCAAATTGTTTGTTGAAATGACATGGTAAAGAATGTAAATCAGTAAGGTTACCAATTGTTTTACAAAATAACCTTCATAGCTGACTGGATGAAAGAAGTGCAAAAAATTGGGTAGCAAACAAGGCAGCATACTACAGTTGTATCAGAGCATAGAGTATCTTGCCAGTTTATTGGGGATGTGAATAATGGCATCATTGAGTGAAAAAGAGTAGGGCCAAAAGCTTTTTATTGCAAGAGATAAACTTGAAAACTTATCTGAGCCAAAAGATGATCTTCTCAACACTTTGGAGGAAGTAGAAATTTTTTTATACATGGTTGATTAGTCACCATGTCAATTGTTGCAACTAGCTATGAGTCCATTGTTGCATTCTTTGGTTAAGCAAATGCTTATGAGACATCATGATAAAGATGTGAGACTTGCAGTCACCAGTTGTCTTTGTGAGATTAGAAGGATTACAATTGCTGAGGTTGCCTATGAAGATGACATAATGAGGGAGATTCTACCGTTGATTGTTGAGAGCTTTCATGGATTACCTAATGACCAAAGCCCTTGCTTTGGTAGGAGGGTTAAGATGTTAGAAGTGATGGCAAGAGCCAAATATTGTTATGCTTTGATTGATTTAGAATGTGATGATTTTATTCTTCAAATGTTTCATTATTTCATAGCATTGATCAGTAAGGATCATGGAGAAGCTGTTTTTTCTTACATGCAAACCATTATGGTCCTAATCATTGATGAAAATGCTATTATTTCCCGGCCCCTTATGTCTATGTTGTTGGCTATTTTGAGGCGAAAATAGGATGTCTCTGTAGCTGCTTATGAGTTGGTGGATAGAGTGTTCAAACAGTGTGTAGGAAAGCTGAAACCTTTCTTGGATATTGAGGAGACTGACACAACAAAAATTGTTGGAGAGATTGTTTTGGAGCATGAGGAATATGTTACAAAACTTCAATATGATTCTATGATTATGCAGGCAGGAACTAAGGATGAGGATGTGTGCAACAAAAGTGACAAAACAATAGCCTTGAATACACATTTAGAGCTAATGAAGCTAATAAAACTAGTGCAAATGTTGGGATAGCTGAGATCATTAATAAACCTTTAGATGATGGGCATATTGAGAATAGATATGATGAAGCTTCCAAATCAGCTAATGATGATGATTCTACATTTAATTTGAATGATGATGATACAGGTGGTGTTTGGTTTGAACTTCAAAGCAAGCCTATGGAGAGAAATGAGCATGATGATGTTAGTACTAGGGAGTTGGAAAGTGATTTATTCACAGGTGCAACTAATCATGAAGAGTACAATGAGCATATTTTTTCTAAACCGAGCAATAGACCTTTTAGCACTTAGGATCAATGTGTGATGGCACATAAGTATGGCGAGGATCTTGTTTGGGATGAATTTACTATTGACTATTTTGTTGTTCATATTTCATCTCCATAGTTATGCAGGACGGATGGCATTGATGGCATTGGTGGTGTTGTTCTTGATCTTGAGAAAAAATCTGATTTCAAATTGCATGTAGCTGATCTTGAGTAGAGACCTAGTGACCTTGTTGATTTGGATTCACAGTTCACTTTTGAGGATGATAAGGGAGAGTCATGGGTGACTTGGTGTTGATGTGATTTTTGTGACCGCACCAATCAGCAGAACAAAGTAATCCGAAGGCTACTCCATTCTCTCTTGATCAAAGTATTCCGTGCGCTAAGATTGCAAGAGAGATCGCACGTTCAACTCCAAGGTTCCGAAATGCTTTGGAATACCCTCAGTAGGTTTGTTGTGATATGCTGTTTTTACGAGGGGACTTACACATTTGTTCTTAAGGTTTGCAGTTGACAACAGGTTAATGATTTGAAAGGGATTTTATGCGAATAATTTGGCATTGAGGTATGGATTTTTCTAAAACTAACCAGAAATGTGCGGAATGTAAATGAGTGTAGGGATTAAAGAATCTATGCTCTATCTAAAGACGGGACGTGGGATCAATTTCGGCAAGCTTCAACCAAACTCTGCTCCACCTCACGTTGGACAACTTATACAAAGTTGGTGCAGTCTTCAAGGGGATGGCAAAAAGTTTTCAAGTTATAATCCGATATCAAGATACCGCCAAGACGATGCATACCAAGATATGAAATACAATTGAAGTTAGGCTTATAAAATACTCCAGTTGACCACACAAGGCAAACTTGTTGTCAGCAAGCTACTAGTGATATGGACTAAAACGAAGTTGCCTCGATCAACACCACAAGTCCACTCCTAAAATCTACTTGCATGAAATGAAAATTACACTACTTTAAGCTACTTTATGCTACTTGAAGTAGAAGGGATGAAGAAACCTTGCTAGCTATCCATAACAAAGACGAATTTCACCATCAATGAAAGATCTTTTATTATGATATCTTCTCTAACCTCTAATCTCTACTGTTTAATGTAATGATGTACAAATGAGGGGGACTCCCCCTTTTATAGATAGCCCAGTCCAATGGACGACTCAGATTACAATCAAATGGATGGCTTAGATTAAGCCACCTCAGCCCTAACCCTAAAAACTGCCAGAATGGGGAGTGGTACAATAAATGAATCAAAGCTTCCCACTCACTCCCAAAATTGTAAAGGCAATTAATGCCCACAATCAGTCTTCCAGAAGGTCATCATCCAAAAGTGCATTCGCATTCTCCTTTTCCTTGGCTGCAAAATCAATGAACCTAGCAAGCACAGCCTCGACCTCCTGAATTGAAATAGGTGGAATACAATCAAGCTGAAACTCCAACACTGTGATTGACTGTCCATGCTGTGTGCAAGATTTTCTCCAAGCAGCTAAGGCATCCTGTGTACTCTGAATCAAGCTGGAGAAAGTAGAAATGTTCTCAAAGTCATCTTGCACAAAGGTCTTCACCTCCGAAAAGAAAGGTGCCAGCCTATCCCTCAAATTATCAATAGTCACCTCATCGGAATTCAGCCGTCTAGCAAAGATTGCCTCCAAGGTATTCAGGACTCCATCAACAATATTCATCATAGCCTTCTTGACTCTGGCTGAATCCGCCTATGCTGCATCAAAGAACCCACGTCCTGTGACAACTGAAGAATACCATCCAGCAAAGTTGTACCTATCACATTCTTGAATAACTCCTCCATCAATCAACACCTGCAAAGGTGTATGCATTAATGCCTCCAAATGCTGAATGACTTCGCTCTGATAGAAAGAAGCATCACCCCAGGCTTGATCAACTGCCTCTATCCGTGCCTTAATGCTGGAAGCTTGTTGGTAAGCATGAGCAAGGTCTTTGTAATGTCCCCTTCTCGAGCATGATCTTTCCAGTGACCGTTGGCCTTTTTTCTGGAAACCCGAAGGCTAGTCGGATGGTAAAATTAGGGTTTCCTATTTTTGAGGATGTCTTTGCTTGGAGTTAGTGGATTCAATGGCGGATTCTTTCTGGGTTTTCAGAGAGCTTCGCAGTGGTGTGTTCACTTCGGCGTTCAGAGCATTTTCTAGAATTTACTATTTTTAGTAAATTCTTTTTTTGGCAGCTTTTCAGTTGGGTTCAGCTTGGTTGACTTCCGGCTTCAGTTTGGTCAGTTGACTTGGTCATTATTGGCTTCAGGGCACAATTGGAGAGATAAGTTGATATATTTAATTAAAAGGTCACGTTTTAATATTATATTTTAACGTTGACCCCTTGGCCTAGTCTATTGACTTTATGTTGTTTTGAAAAGTGGTCCTTTTGAGGGTGGCGCTTCATTAATGGTTATTTTATTATTTATCAAAGTCAAAGCAAGCTTATATTGGGCGCATTTATCAAAGTATGGAATTTAATTAGAAATATCAATATTGAGCTTGAAGAAAAGGACGCCACCTCTGGAAAAGATTAGGGTTTTGTCTTGAAGAGGAGTTTAGGGTTTTGAGAAGTCAACGAGAAAATTATAAAAGGGAGGCTTTGAGCATCATTTCACATCTTTGGACGACTATACTGTTATGCTGCCGGATTGGCTCTGGGACTGCTTCGAGGAATGAAGGCCTCCTAGCTTGGGCATCACTTCGTGTTTGCAAGACAACATCTAGTGGTGAATCATTGTACTGTGAGTTGCATTTAGTTTGTGTTTTGTTCTCAGCTCATTGCATAGTTAAATCAGATTGGCATATTAGTGTTTCAGCATTTTGCATTGTTGTAGACAGCAGTTTCATGTTTTTATTCATCTATCAAAAAATACAAAAATAGTGGTTCTGGGTATTGCATTTATAGTTGTGTTTAGGGGAGGCGAATGTTTGTCTCAAATCTCAGATTTTAATGTGTTGTATTTAATTTTTAATGCCAAGTCGAATTCTTCAGCTGGGCCGTACCTTTCAGCCTTCTTGGAATTCGTGCATTAATCATTGGGGATAGTTTGATCTGTTTTTAGAGTCTTTGTTGAGTCGCCATCATTGCTAGGGCATTTTGCATCCTGTTTCGTGTTAATCGGATGATTATTGAGCAAGTTATGAACATTACCTTGAATTTGTAAGTTGCTGGTTACTCTTTTTAAAGTGCAGATCTGTCAAAAAACAGTATACAGAAATCTGCTTTCCTGATTTGTGGTTTGGACACTGTGATCACTTAAGGATTGTAGCTGATTCATTATTGAATGTACTATTTGATAAGTATCTGATATCTTGACATTGCAGGCAATAATAATCTTTGTAAACTGGCAGTAGTACTGACCAGTGTTCTTAAAATTGCTTTGTCTCGATTTGTAATACTCATTCTTATCTTCAGTATTAGTTAAGATAGTTATAACTCCGCCCTATGGTAGCTACTCTCCCATCTTGGGTCAGCAAGCACATTCTGGGTGTTGAGTGTTTTTCAGCTTCAGCATTTCTCTTTCAAAGTTGTGTTATTGTAATCACTCCGTCATATGGTCGCCCCTCACTCCGCATTGGATTGGGTAGCACATACTTGACGTTGAGTTCTTTCTGCATTTAGAATAGAAGACCCTCTGACCAATGCTCGCCATCATCGGCGCCATTCTGGTTAGAGTTACAGCATAAGCAGTTCAATTTAGATCCTCTGACCAATGCTCGCCATCATCGGCGCCATTCTGGTTAGAGTTGCTTTCTTGCACGTTTTGGGTTTCTCCTCTAACCTTAACGGGTGCACTGCTTTGTAATCTGTTAACTGAAAAACAAAAAATTTGGCTCGGAATATTTCAGTCTTCCATGAACTTCTCTGTTTCGGCGTGAACTCCTGTAACCCATTTATCTGCCTCCTGTGCCATCTTCCTCAAATATTCCAAGCCACTCACTGATGCTCTGGATAACTTGGCTGGAAGCTCTATTGCCAGAATCTCCTGCCCACAAGGACGAGACAACTGCTGCATATATCCTATCAATGTCTTATGCTCTTGCTTCAATTTCTTATACTTTGCTTCAGTCTTGAACAATCTATCCTTGAGCACCTGATAGGAGTTATCACACTCAACAATTTGTGCACCTGTGGGACATCCTAACTCCATAGTTGTGATCACATAATTCTTTGGCACTGCTTCATCCCGATCACAATCAACTTGTGGCACCGCCACATGATGGGTGCGAGAGCCATCCTCATCGGTTGAAATCTTCGAAAATTTTCGTGCTCTCTTCTTTGGTGGAGTCGCGCTGATCCTATTCAAAAACTCTTCCATCTCTACTGCCGGATCAACTTCTTCACTTGGGCTCCTTCTCATTCTATCTCTAAGCCAATCAGGTACAACCTGCTGAATGACAAATGGCTGCTCCTCTCTAGCCTCTACTTCACGGACTTGTTCAACTTCAATATGATTCTGGCGAGGCTCATTGGCCTCTAATGGCTGAGTATCTCCTGAAACTGCATCGTCCTCTAAAGCAGTCTCTAACTCACGCTGGAAGCAAGTGTTAGTAGCAGTCTCCTCATCTTCCTCCAGCTGATCATCTCTAGTAGGCGCATTAACACTCTGACCAACTGACTCTCTCCGTGGTGGCTGATTTTCCTCATGTAATTCCTGTCTTTGATTCAATGAATTTCTCTGATCAGGAAAAAGCAAAACCTCTTGTATGGGTGGAGAACATATCTCCAATGGCGTGGGTGACTCTACTACAACTCTCGGAGGCTTCGGCTGAACAGGCTTCGGCCGAACTGGCTCCTTCCTTCGAGATTCTGGACATCGAGTAATCTGTTTCTTCCTGCTGGTAGTGGGTGTCCTGTGATCTCCCATCAAATTGTAGGTCAAGGAAATTGGCCTACTCTTCAATCTGCTCACATGCCTTTCAACCCATACTCTGGTGAAAGTCATGACTGTGATACAAAGCGTGTCCAAATCAGCTATCTCTGGCTCTGACCAATTTGGTGGTGGAAGTGGCGTGTCTCTCACTGCCTCATAATCCGGATGGAGAACGTTCATGTCCTCATCCACCTGGTCCGGTACTGGAATGACTTCACACTCTCTGATCATACTCAATGGCAGCCTAGAGAATAGTCTCTTTCTAACTTCAGCCTCATCTGATGCACCAGCCCAGTAATCCTCAATGTTGGCCTTATGCTTGAATTCTTCTGACAGTATCCATCTGATATTGCTATGTGGATCATAATGCTGTCTACTGGTGTGATAGGAAAAATGAGAGAACTGAAGCTCATTTTCAGCTTCTCTAGCCGCCTGAAGTGAAGGACACACTTCGTCTGAATTACCCATGACAATCGGGAAGTCAACACCTCCCTTCTTCTTTCTCTTTTGAATCTTATCATAGGCAACAAGTTGCCTAGATATCTCTAACATTAAAATTCTGTTTGTTGGGTACTTAGGCAGTCTATATGGATATGAAGAAAAACCTTGCAGCCTGATGTAAGAAAACTTCGAAAACTGAATAAACCAGGACCCATACCTTTCTATTAACTGCTGAGCTTCCCTCGCGATCCTGTGATGAGTTTGCTCCTGAAGTAATCTCATTATGTGCATGGTGAAGGCATCATTGACGCGCTTGTAATGGGTAGTGCTTGTCAGGTGCAACTGCGGACAAGCCTCATGGATTTTGAATTGATGAGAACCACAACCAACAGGCTCCTTATATGAAATCCCTCTATACTTTGTCATACTAGCCAACATGTAAATAATGTAGGAGCCCATGTAAAATGTCTTCGTCCTTCTCAGACTCAGGAGCTGCTCGTGCAAATTGTCACTAATCATCACATCCCAATTGATGTGTTCTTTTCCTTCCAGCACGAGGTTGATGTAATAAAACATCCATGGCTCAAAAATGAATGCCTGGGGGCAGCCTCCAACTCTACTCAGCATCATGATCAGGTCACAATACTCCTGCTTCAAATCATCCGATATAATCTGCTTCGACAACTTTGTACGAGAGGGCTTGGGCTTGTTTATCCAGCGAGTGTTGATCACCTCCGCACATCTCTCGAATGTAGAAGCGTACATTCGTTCAGCTCGCTCTCTTGTTTTGTAAATCATCCTCTCGTGCGCTGGGATTCCAAAAGCTTCACGGATGGCTGCAGGAGTGAGGTTGGCGAATACTTGGCCATCTGGTGAGACAATTGACCTGTGATCAGCCTCATAGTAATTAGCACACTCCATCATTAGCTCAGAACACTGAATAGCTGGCGGGAAACCAGCAGCTGCATACAGGCCACTTCGAACAATATTGTGCGAAGTGATTGAAGGACGGTGACTGCCAACTCCCATTATCCGATTTTTGAAAGTCTCCATGTTGAATGAGCCCAAATTGGTGTCAGCTAGCTTGCCCAACTTCAAAGTGAACTTAGACTCTGGTAGGAAAGGCTTGCTTAGCTTCTTGATAACAGCTTGCCTTGATGCGCCATCGCTATCAAGGCAAGCTCAAAATAATAAAGTCATCAGCAATTAACGTAGAAAAATAATAAAGTCATCAGCAATTAACGTAGAAAAATAATAAAATAACATACAGAGGGTTGCGAGTCGACTTTTAAAATTTGAGAAGTTGTAACATTCTATTCATCTGCAAACCTCAACTTCTCCTTCACAATGTCGAACTTTCAATCACTTAGAAAGTTTTAGCAACTTGAACTTTTGAGAAAATTTTCTAAGTTGGCTGCAAAAACTTCACACTTGAGGAAATCATCCAACTTCACTTCAGCATTTAGACTCTTTTAAATTCGCACTTCAACAACTTTCTTCTACTTCAAGTTGTACTTTCCTCAATACTCAGCCACAAACTTAGACTTTTCAAACTTCAGCTTCAGCAATCCTCGTCAACATTCAAATCGAATTCCTCACTTGCACTGCAACTTCAATCTCAGAGCCAATTCGAATTTCTTCAGCTAGTGAAAGGAAATGAATAAACTCTCAATTCTTATAGCCAAATCGAATTCTAGAAGGAGGCCAATTTTAGCCAGTTCATTAAGTCTCCACTACTTCTCAATAGGAATTCAAATTTCCCTCCTTCGACAAATTAAACACTTGTCACCTGACGCCTGAAATCTTGACCTTCTAGAATTTTAAAGATTTATCTTGACTGGCGTACTTAGCATTTTTATTCACTTTGAAAATATTCACTTTAAATTGACTCCTTAAGAAATTTAATTCACCAGCTGAAGCTCTGTCATTAATTTTTATTCAACTCTAACTCCGGAAGATTCATCTCACGAAGAACTTGATCAAATTCATCTAGGCAATTCATTTCAATTTCATCATCTGGAACACTTTATTTTCAAAAACATATTTTATTCACTTTGCCTTAGAAAAATTTAAATTTCCCTTAGGAAAATTCCATAATTCAAGTGCCGATCAAATTCTCCATCTCGAAAGCCTTGGCAAACTGCAAAAGACACTAAAATCCATTCCTTGTCGAAGATCTTCAATACCCAGAAGAAAATTTCTTTCAAAAAGCATCAAATTCATGGGTATACAACGAAGGGGTTCATTTAATTTTTGAATTTTGAACCTTAGAAAAATATTTCCACATCAAATTTAATCCAGTTCTTCATCCCTGTGAGTATTTTCTTGCTCTGACTTGAAGATTTTGATCAACGTCGCGAAGCGAGCATGTCTGACATCTCCACACAAAATTCATTCATGTCTTAACCAGTTTCATCACCCTCCATTAGACTTAGGCGTTTTTCCTAGAGGATGAAATATTTTGCCTTAGAAAATTTTAAATCACTTAGCACATTTTGAATTTTGCCTTAGAAAAATTTTCATTCACCTTCAATCATTCTCCCTGTGAATTTTTTTTTTTATCAACTCAGATAAAATTTAGTGTCTTGGGCGCATTCTACATGTCATGAAGGATATTTTTTTAATTTCAATGCCACCCATATTTTATCATCACCACCTTCACCTTACATCTTGGCGCATTTAGCACATTGAGAGGGATATTCTTATTTCAACGGCATAGCAATTTTCACCTTGGGCACATTTCACTTGGTGAGGTGGACTTAGCTTCCAACGCCTTAAGCTCTTTATCACTCTTCATTCACCTTACCTTGGGCGCATTCTACATAGGGAAGAGGATTTTACCATGCCAATGCAACTTTTTATGAACTTCACCTCCACTTTTACCTCAAACTCATTCTTTACTTGGTGCATTCAAAGGGGGTAGAGGAAAGTCAACATTTTTTTGTCTTCTTCTTAGCTTGCATGGGTGCATATCACATAGGGTGGAGGATGAAACTTTCAACGCCTTGACCCTTGACTTTCTTTTTGAACTTGGCGCATTTTAGGGGGTGAGAGGGATGAAACTTTAACTTAGAATATTTTCTTCACATTCCCAAGGCAAGTTGGGCGCATATGGAGGCATGAGCAGGACGAACTTCAATACTTAAACATTTTCCATCACCTTGGTATGATGAGGGCACATTTGGCATGTGGAGCAGGACGAGACTCGTGCCTTAGGATTTTCTTGACTTCCAGCTGAAGATGGGCGCATTTTCAAGGTCCTGCAGGATATTCAAATACTTAGAAATTATACAACATCTCCAACTGAAGTGGGCGCATCTGGCATAGGCAGGAGGACAAAGTTCCAGACTTAGGCGTTTTTCTTACCCTCTGCCAGCTTCTCCATAGCTTACTATATATAGTAAGTCCTTCAATTTTCACACTTCTGAAGCTCAGATCAATTTGAAATTTTGAGCGTAGAATCCTCATGACCTTGTCAGCCTGTTCATACTGCCACCCTGAGTTGACCTGCTAAGAATAGCAAATTTCTGAAGGTGATTTATTATTTATAGTAACTGCTCGTTTCTAAGACCTCCACAACTCCGTTTGACTTGAAATTCGAATGACGTGCTCCTCATCGGGTGACCTGCCCATTGACATTGGCGCTTGCTACTGATTTACTATTTTTAGCCAGTTTCTGGAATGCCTTACTATAAATAGTAAGTGTTCCGATTGCCTTCAAATTTTACCGGTGGATAGCCTGAAAGGTGCTGATCGCAGTGGGATACACCGGTTTTCGAAAATTCTGACTTTTTACCCCTCTTTTTAGGTCCTGAAACTAGAAACCCTAATTTGACTTGCATGTATATCAAACGACCTCCGTTTGACCTCGTTTCAGTTGCACTTCGCCCCGTTTGTGGTTCTGATGCGCTGGGCAGCTGCCGGAACGCACCTGCTAAAAATAGTAAGTCACTGAAAACCAATCATCTTGCTTTGCATGTGACACCACTGCGAAGCTCTCGAAAAACCCACAAAGAATCATCAGACATGCAAAGAAAACCCTGACATGCAAACCCTAAAAATAGCCCTTGAAGGCCGAACACTGAAAGTCATCATCTCATTTTGCATGTTATATCATCGCGAAGGTCTCAAAAAACCCACGAGCAATCATCAGACATGCAAAGAAAACCCTGACATGCAAACCCTAAAAATAGCCCTTGAAGGTCAGACACTGAAAGTCATCATCTCATTTTGCATGTTATATCATCGCGAAGGTCTCGAAAAAGCCACAAGGAATATGCAGACATGCATTGAAGACCTCTGCATATAAACCCTAAAATCTGCTCTGGAAGCTGAACTGCTAAAAATGGTAAGTTGTTCGTTTCAGCTCAAAATTTGTAGAGGAGTAGCTTGACATGTTCTGAATGCAGTGTGACTGTCGAAATTTCAAAAATGCTGAGAAAATACCGTGAATTGCACACTTACTAAAAATAGTAAGTTCCCAGAATTTGATGAAACTTCAGTGGAAACTTGTTGGAAGCATACTGACATCAATTTTAGTCTCTGATTTCAATTTATTCACTTCATTTGACTTTAAATTGATCATGAAAGTACAAACCCTAATTTTCAGACTTGGCCAAAATCTTACATTTAAGCTCAATGATGGGCACAACCCTTGAAAGGCAGACAACAAAAAAAGACCGAAAGAGAGAGAGAGAGAGAGAGAGAGAGAGAGAGAGAGAGAGAGAGAGAAAACCAAAGCCAAAAGACCAGAATGGAGGAAAAATCAGTTTTTCGTGTCTACGGAAAATTAAGTGCGCGCTCTATCTAGGTTGGATGACATTAGAAGCCTTGTTGAAAAGTTAGTCTTCATGACATCAAGAAACCAACATGAGGAAAATGTTCCCCTTGCCGATTTGCACATGATTAAAAGTACTATGGAGAGAATAAATCGGTTTTCTTAGATATGATGCATGATAGAGATGTTGCCTCCAAGATTGCAGATGGAACTTTGTTTATGACAAGGCAATTGAGGGGAGACGTTAGTGAGCTCACCATTGAGCTTTATTCCATGAGGCTTAATGTGGAAAGTTTCCAACAGGCACTTCTTGAAGCAAATGAACAACTCTATGAGGCCAAACAGTTCAGAGAGCAGGAGAACAGATAAAGGGCCAAGGAGATAGAACAGGTAATAGAGGAGCTTGAGATATTACCAACAACTTTAGATAATACTAATTCCAAATCAAAATTAGGATATTGAGATATTACCAACAACTTTAGATACTCCTAGATAAGAATTTAAATGAGATGGAATACTATCCTCAATCATAGTGCATTGATGAAATCTTGGTAGGGTTTTATCTCCATGATTCTTAGAATTCTCTAGACTCGTCCTTTGGATTGGATTGCTTACATTGTTGAATTTAAAGTTTAAAGAATCTGGTTGTATGTATGACAAATACTAATTGCTGATATTTCCGGATGAAATTAGTAAGCAATCTTTTAACAAATTTTAATGCAACGAAATACCACAGACTCATTTTCAAGGTTGCTAGTACCTTTTGTATTGGCTTGATCAAACCTTTGCATAAAATGTTTTTGGAGGTGTAGAAGCATATTTCAAAATGCCTAAGGTTTTGAACATTACAATGTATGGGTTTGTGATGAGCCCTGCTGGCTCACAACTCAAACCCCTGCATTTTTCTTATCTTATTTGTGTTTTTTTGTTTTTTAGAGAAATTTTCTATACAGAAGAGAAGGGGCGTACAGCATAAAATGCTTATAAAATGTAAATCTGAGCTATTTTCTACAGAATGGAAGTTTAGAAGGTATTATTTAATTGAAAGAAATAGATCACAAATGATAAACGTACCCGAAAGCTTCCAGATTATTTATTTAAGAAAATAAGTCCAGTTTGCCAGCCAAGATGGTGAAAATTGACAAAATCCAGTGTAGGAAGCTACATAATGCAATGTCCAGCCTAGAAACTGAGGCAAATGGTAGATATAAGCCAGACGCTAAAGAAGCTGAAAAGAAACCCTCAAATGGAAAGGCGTTTCTCCTAGAAAATCCGAACGCCCTTGCACAAAGAGCCACACACTTCAAGCAATAAGCCAAAATCCTCAACTCAGAAGTTACGGCCATGAAGTAGAGTGTCTACCAGATGAAGGAAGGATGCCATCTCTCAAACCCTCCTGAACTGATAAGGAAACTCAACAGAAACACAAATTTAGCTCAATAGAACCTCTGAATGAAGCTCTCACAAATGCACTAATTTGATTGGTCTCTCATAGTCTCAAAAATGCTCAACACTGAAGAAGATCTCGTTCTCCAATGGAAGAAATTGCTCAAACCTTGGTCACAGAGAGTAGCACAGAAGAAAACCCAATTGGCAAAGTCAAATGATCAAGAATAGAGTTTGATTTGCCAAAAATGCTTATATCCTCAAGGGGCACGCATTTCAAGAAGATGACGCCACTTTTCATCATTTAAATCTTTTATAATATATTTAAGTCACTTTCAATAGTTTGACTTAAATATTTTGGGCACCCAATTTGAAGATTAACTGATTTAATTTTAAATCACTTTTCATGAAATATTTAAGTGATGTAAAAAGTATAAAGTCAATTTGACTTTATAATAAAGTGTTAAGTTAATAATTAACTTAAATCACTTAAATAATCATAACTCTCTCAAAACTCCATATAGTTCTGTGCTGTCAGAAGCTGTCAACCCTTGAACTGCCAAGGCCTTCTCTGAGCCAATCATTGAACTTTGAACTGAGAACGACAAAACTCCTCCAGATAATGTCACTGACCCTCTAACCCAACTTGTTAGCCTACGAGAGTATGAGTAATAGGCTAACCACCATCAAACATGATCATGCTGAAAAAGGGGACATTAGAGGGTTGAAGCAGAATTTGGTAGAATTTGTTGTCTTGGGATTGGTGTGTCTACTCCTAACAAGTGTTTCTTGCATTATTTGATCTAATATAACCTAACTTTGATTGAAAGCTTTTTAACTCAACATCCAATGGCTTTCAGGCTGGTTGATTTTAAAGGTGTCATATTTCTTTTTATGCTTAGAAGTGGAGGCTCAATTTTTTAATTAGTTTTGAAATTTTTAGCTTCTCGGCCTAGGAACTCATGGATTATGCACAATCTTTCCTTTGTCTCTAGACTATATTTGTTGTGTAAATGGCTTCTGTATACCAGGGCTATGTTGGGCATACCATGTGAACGCTAGGTGAGAGATTTTGTTTGATAATTGAGGCATAAAGAATTCTTGAGAATGCATTAGGATCTCGTCTAATGTCAGAGATCTATCTTAGAAAACGAGTTAATTTATTAGTTGGAACATAGTTGTAAGAGTTGTTGATCGAGAAGATTCCTATCTTAGTTTTAGACATTTTGTAAAGTATGTTATTGTAAATGAAAGATGAGTTTTGAGAAGAATGCAAACTTTTTTTATCACTACTAATGGTATGGGTGATTGCTAGTATAAAAGTAAAAATGTAGAGGAGAATGGCTTGAATGCTTGTCTGATTACATTATTTTTCGTTAGAATGATTTTACTTTGTTTCTTGTCTAGATGAATTGGCAACTAGCAGGATTATTTTATCACTGACAATGATTGTTGTTGCATGAATTCTAGTGATGTTTATCAAGTCTTTTGTTTTTCAAAATCTAGAATAATTTTTGGTGAAATATCAATAGTTGTAATCTTTTGTAGGTGAAAATCTAGAATCATTTTTTATGAGATAACAATAGTTGTAATGGATTATTTTTTAAAATAATGCACAGGATAATGGCTTGAGTGTTTGTTTACTTAGAAATGAATTTTGTTTGCTTCTTGTCTAGATTAATAGGCAACTAGCAGGATTATTTAATCACTGACAATGATTATTGGTAGATCAATTGTAGTTATGTTTATCAAGTCGTTTCTTTGGAAAAATCTAGAACCGTTTTTGATGAGATAGCAATATTTGCAACCAATTATCTTTAAAATTTCAATTCATATTTTGTTTCTTTTTACAATTGCTTCTGTAAAAATTTAAGTATAGTCTATCAAAAGGGTGTTTTAACTTGGTGTGTGTCATTGAAGGCTTTTTATATATTTATGTTAATAACCCATATGGAGAGTGCCCTTTTGATTATGTATGAAAGTCAAAACAAATTTTTCCTATTTTAATTGATGCAAAACTTGTTTACATTATCATTACCTGACTTGTTTTTCTTTTATTTAAGTGATCATGGGCAGGTATCTGGTAAGGTATTGGTGTATAGGAATCCTGGTTTACATTTTGGGGACATACATCTGCTTAAGGCTGTATATGTTGAGGATATTGAGAAAATTGTTGGAGATTCAAAGTATGGGATTTTTTTCTCAACACAAGGACCACGTTCAGTTGCAGACGAAATAGCAAATAGTGACTTTGATGGTGATCTTTATTGGGTATCAATGAATGCAACGGTTAGTTTGTTTTAAAATTGAATGCAAAAATGATTTTGTCTGGTTAATACAAAAAATACTATATTCTATTTATATCTAGTATGCTAATTATTCTTTCATTGTTATTTGTTTTATTGTTGATTTGTAAATCTGTAAAAATGCTAAAACTATCCTACTTAATGGTTTTGCTAGTGCAATTTATAACTAAGTCACATTTTTGGTTTGTGTTTTGGATACCTTAATAAATGTGTATTACCCAAACCAAATTTTTTACTTCATCAAGGCATTTTGCTTAAAATAGTCTAAACCTTGCTAAACTGATGTCAAATACAGTTTTTGGGCAATATCAAGCATGGAGTTTGGTTAGTGTTTTGTCAGTCAAAGGCAGTATCCATTGATCAAAACCTGAATCAGAGACTCAGAATGCGGCATTACATGATAATGGAGCATTTGACGACGATTATACCTTTTTATGGTCATTTTATTGGCCAAGACGAGGATTTTCAGTGGATAATTTTATGAAGATTTCTTAACAAAAAGCAAAATTGCGCCCCTGTAGCCCAGGGGCGCCCTTCTTTTTGAAGGCCTAGATTTTGTGGTAAATGCTCATGAATACAGTCAATCTCTTCCAAATTACTCCAGTTATCCGATGAGCTATCCTGCGAGGCTATCCGAGACTCGTGACTCCGGTAATTGGCATCAGAAGTTGAAGATTCTAGAAGTTGCAGTTTGCAGAAGCTTGTCCCTTTTTAGCTTTTGCGCCCCTGTAGCTCAAGGATGCACCTCTTAAAGGGGGGTTAGATCTTTGTATTTCTGATGGTTGATGAATTCGATCTCTTCACGACTAGTCTACCTATCCGACGATCTATCGAATGCGGTCATCCAAGCCCCAGAGATCTGGCAGTTGGCGTCAGAAGATGAGATTATGAGGAGAGTTCATATCACAAAGCTTCCTCAAATGGTGAAATTGCGCCCCTGTAGCTCAGGGGCGCCCTTCAAAATGACCCTTGAGATGGTAGAGTTTGCAGACGAGGTCTTCCTAACATCTGTGCTACTCTTGTCCGGCTTCGCAATGCACCAACTTGCCTGTTAATCCGATATTCTAAAAGATCGTGGCAGAGGTTCTTCCAGGCACGTAATTTAGCGGGCGAAGAAAAATGTAAATTTCATTGTACTTTTGTAGGCCAGGGGCGCCTAGCCTTTAGGCCTGTTAGATGAGGTTATTGACGTTCGAAGTCTTCACGAGACTTGTGCGTAATTACTCCAGCTATCCAACGAGCCCAGCCGTCAGCCTTCGGGATTTGGAAAAACTCTCGTACGTGCGAGGTCTTTGCAAAATATTGTAAAACGAAGATAGCTCAAAAAATGGCTAAGTCTGGTCGTCTATTCCATCTTGGGAAAGGCGCCTTTCTTTTTGAGGTCTTAGAAGCAGTTTTCTTGCTTCATCGCCTCTAGAGACGTCTCTCGTCGATCCTTCTGGCTACGTGTCAAGACAGGTGGTGCTCAAATCAGGCCTTCCCAGCTCCAGATATCAGAGGTGAAATTAGGGCATCTGTTTGAGAGTTGCACTTTCGTCAAAATGGTGTTTGTGCCTTTTCAAGCCAGGGCGCCCTTTCTTTTGGGGTCCTTAATACAACTTTTAGATGCCTTGCATATATTCGTTGGATGCAGAATATTCCTAGTCATGCAGTGAGCCTGTTATTCAGTCAGCAGGGTTCATCGTTGGTTGTCAGCAGCCGTTTGAAGCGTCAGATGGCAGTATGGAGAAATGGTTAAGTCTGGTACCTGAAAATCAATTTAATCAAGGTCACCTAATTCTTTGAGGTGTTAAATGATGGATTTTGCAGTGATGACTCCCAACAGACATTTCTTCCTTGCTTTGCTGGCTTCGTAATGAATACACCTGTTCAGTCTCAGCATCATCTGGTCACCCAGGAATCAGTGTCGAAGATAGTCAGTTGTAACTTTCTAGTTAGCTACAAAGTAGGAAGTTAATAAAAAACGTGATATCTTGAGCAAATGGATGCCTATGATGACAAATGAGGACTTTTTGAAATTACTAAAGTTCGCCGGACAAGTTCAAATGCTTTACGTGGTTTGTCAACTAAATAAAATAATATTAAAATTTCAAATTGCATGCCAGCATGAAAGGTGGCGATTTTGTCCAATAAACTATTTTTGGCACCCCTTTGTGTTGTAAGATGAAATTCGCATGTGGTTGGCAACTGAATATTATTTTATTATTTTTATTTCGAACTTCGACTCAGTGTCAGTGTAACTGGAGAGGGTCCAATCAGAATCATTCTATTTCAGTCGAGGTTTTAAATCTTGCAGTCAACAATATGGTGCAAATTCTCTTTATGTAAATATGGCGCCATCATTAAACATTCATTCAGCTTAAGAAATTCATATTTCTTCAGAGCAGAGGCGAGTTTTCACAGGTTGGGCGGACTTATCATCAGTTTCCAGTGGCGATTTCATCATACAATTCTTTTTGCAGGTTCAAGTTCGCAATTATCAGCAAGTTTGAAGAGTAAGGGGCAATTTTCACAGAAAAAGAACATAGAAAAAACGTCTTTTGCCTCTTTCATTCTCAAATTTCTCTCAAAATTCAATTCGCATGTTCCTGAAGTTGGCAAATTTTGGCAAGTCTAAACATCTGGAAGCACAGACCAGCTGCCAATATTCCTTTTCAGTTTGGAATATATTGGTGCAAGACATCAGTTGATGCCAAAGCTGCAGGACAGGAGCTCGAGAGATATCATCTCAAGTATCTTGTTGAGGTACGTGCCTATGATCTTTGGGGTCATTACACAACTCGCCTTGTTGGACGCGCATATCATAAGCCTTCTATGGAGGATTATTGGGCAAATTGCGTGGATGACTTCGAGGTTTGCAGACGTAGCTACGACTGCTTCTCTCTCTCACAGATTTCTGTTTTCTTCTCAGAAGATGTGGGAGGTTAATTAGGTGATGAGGGAGAAGTTCTTCCTCATTTTTTCAGAGAGCAGGTCGATACACAGCCACTACCAACAGTTGATTGGTACGCTAAGGAGTACGGAATAGTAAAGGAGAGGTGAAGTAGAGTTATTCAAAACAGTATACTTTACCTTGACAACAAGAAGACCAAGAGGGTGAGTGTGCCTAGAGCAGAGCCGCCAGTGGTGGAGCCTTGGCTACCTTCCTCATCAAAACCTAAACAGAAGAAGAGGAGTAACCCTCCTAAGAAAGGTCAAGCGCCAAACAATTCAAAAGGCAAAGCGCTTGCCACTGATACACACACGGAGCCTGACAGACAGCCTATCATAGAGCCAGTTCAGAGTTCGCTAGTGCCTGAGGTTCAGCCTCAAGTTCCTATACCAGTTCTGGAGCAGTCACCAGTCCCAATTCACATTGAATTGGATTTAGACTCCCCATCTTACAGTAATTTTTCTACATATTCACTCTCGTCACAACGTGTAATGTCCCCTTTCGCATAGCCGCTTTGATGCCTCATTGGCTTTTTAACTCCCGAAGGCAATTGATGAAATTAGGGAGTCAATTATTTAATTATTTAATTATTGCCTAAGTTTTAAAACTTATTTTCTTAAGGTGATATTAAATAATTAATTAAATTGCTTTTGGACAAAGTGACTTTATGAAAATTTTATAAAAGGGGCCTTATGGAAATATTTATTTAAGACTATACAAAAGTCACTTATTTGTTTTGTTGGAGCCAATGAAATAAATGGTTGTTTTTTATCGGGCCTTTTGAGGAAGGAGAAAAAGAATACAAAAGAGGGGCATTGAAAATTCATTCGCACTTTTCATATTGCTACAACTTTGCTGTAAAGAAACTCTCTGAGTTTTGCGCATGAGGGATGCAAACCCTTGGTAGCCAGTTTGGGGTATGGAATATTATCCCTAGCTGGAGGATCTGCGGATTTGGAAAGGAATACATTTTTGCGAGTTGTTTGTACCATGGCGGAGTGAAAAATATGGTTCTCATGAGATTTTCGAAGTCATAATATATGGAGTTTTTGCACCTGTAGGAAAACAAGTTTGGGAGTGTGAGCTTCAGATTTATGGACGTGGCTTAATGGACGAACTCTAGGTGCATAAGTTTCAGTTATTATACTCATGCCAGGTCGTGGGAAGAAGAAACCAGGGCAGAAGGAAGGACGTGCCTCTCATTACCTGAGGCGCAACCATTAGCGAGCCAAGAGAAGTCGTTTTGCTTCAAGGAACCCAGACGAATCATTGAGAAGGAGGGACGTGGGCATCCAAAGAGACTTCTGACTTGTGTGAGTTAAGACGTGAATGCTGAGAGCAGAAACGCGTGTCATCCTGTCAAGTTGGGGGTCGCTTCAAGTCTGAGATATTACCCCCAGGTCTGTTCGACTAGTTACTCATCATTTTATGCATTTTGTGTGTTGGTGCGGCCAGTATTCCTGAGAGGGACGTGAGGGAGGGCTCTCTTTGCTCTGCGTGGTTAGAAATACATTTCTGAGCAGCGTCTCATGATCACCCAAGCTATTCTAATTCTCTGAGCTGCAATTTCAGGTGTGACCCTTCTGCTTGGTATTGCATTGAAAGTAATAATAAGTTTGAATATCTATGTAAGCTACAGGGCTGTAATAATCTTACTGTTATAATCTGAGTCCTCTATTCTTGTAATCAGACCTGTTATGGTCAGAAATTAATATTTCAACTGCTGGTTAAGTCTCAATATTGCTGTTATGTATGAAATGCAAAGTATGGTTTGACCAGGGTTCAAGGAAGGGAGTTTCATAAATGTTTCAGTCACTGAACCTCCTTTTACTAGTCACCTTTTACTGCTGTACATTATTTGCAATCATAAACTGAATCTTTGAAGTCTGAAAATGATAAGCACAAATTTATATAATGTCTCTATATGAGTTTATGAGCTGTTGTTAGGGTATTACAGTCCTATTGGTGCTCATAAAATTACTATTAAAGCTATTATCTCAGCTTACTGAGGAAATGTGGAAATGTATTGCTGTTAAGAAAGCCATGGGAACATATTGCAGCTAAAACAGTTTATTCATAATTGCAATTTATTGAATGTCATTTCTTGAATACATTGAGATTACAACCTTTTGACAAAACGGAGACTATCACATCAAAGGAAAACACAAACTTACACATACCAGGTCAAGGCCATTACAATGGTATTAGAGCATTTACCACTGTGTGATGAACCGAGCTCTCTTCAAACCAAGGAAAACAATCAGAAAATTATGACAGCATAAAATCAGATCGAAAACCAGGTGTTTGACAAAATTCCAAGTAGGTTAATACAGAATTTTAAAGCAGAAAATTTGCAAGGCATTTTACGCAACGTCTTGTTGCTAGTACAGATCCTTCCAGTAACATTAGCCGAGATCAGTCTTGGATTGAAAATCAACTGGGAAGGAAGAGGAGGCAGCCATCCTATGTCCTTAATCATTCAGATTTTGATCAGGTTTACCAGGATGTGCCAGACAAGAGGATCAAGAACATGGTCCACCTGGAGAGGAATACTGACATGGAGATCGTCATGGGACTGCCATACCTCCATAGGGGAAGAGCTTGGATGAGTTGGAATCTTAGGATTTTGAGGTTATCATAGTTAACCTTGGTCGTAGCACACGTCAGACTTAGGTTGATCTCCTACAGGTTGCTACAGACAGTGCCAGGGATAGAATGCTGAAGGACGAAGAAGATAGGGCAGCCCTCAAGGCTGAAATCATACAGCTTCGTCAGTACATTCCTAGCCTTGTACACAGGTCAGATGTCACCGCCACACTCCTGCCAATGCTTGAGCGTCCAGCAGAACAGGGTCAACTTAATCATTTAGTTGCATATGGCAAGCGTTTGGATGAATGGGAGGAGGAGTTCGTTGCTAGAGGCCGTTCTATGCTTACAGAGTTATATCAGTTGCGGTACAATGCACGAGAGCTTCGTTTACGTCTCCAGGATGAGGAGCGAGACATGGCGATTAATAGACCCCCGGATGAGATTATGATTGCTCACCTGAGTATGGCATATGAATCAGTCACAGATGCAGAAGATAAAGAAGCTATGTACTGTTGGTAAACACAGTTAGTTTTCAAGGCAAAGATAGAGGAGACTATGGCGTTAGAATTGGCTGAGAGTAGAGAGCACGTTACAAGTGCACTTCGGTCTGTGAGAACCTTAGTATCTCGCTTACCGTGTTGGTATCAGGTTGAGGGTGGTGCGTATGTTGAGCTTATTGATGTTCAGTCAGAGCTCCAAGCACTCATTCATACTATTTTCATTGGGGAGTCCGTTGGCTGTAAGATTAATCAGCTTACAGTCATGTCAACGTTGTTTGATGAAGCAACAAGGAGCAGAGGTGAACTTCAGTCCCAGATCACAGCTGGTGAGGACATGTTGCACATGCATAGCATTCTTCGACAAAGTATTAGAGCTCCAGATGGTGATGCGGTTAACAATTTGATTGAGGGATTGGTTGCTCGAGATCACGATCAGTAGATTTCAGTTCCCACCTCTCAGAATAGACATTACACATAGGAGTTAAACTTGGCGTTACCTTCTCAAGTTAACTCGCTGTCTCATCTCATGCATATCTATTATGAGATCAGCTTTATTCACTTGGAGTTTTATTTAGGGTTTACGTTAACTGATGGTAGTGTTCCAGTTAACATGCTTTCAATAAGGACGTGCATACTTGCACAATTGTCCATTTTTAGATTAGATGTTTCGGTTAACTGATGGTAGCTTTCCAGTTAACTGTATGGTTTCTGTTATTAGGGTAGAGCAATAAATCTTGCATGCATTGCGAGACTGTAGTTGACTCAAGGTGATTTTAGGGTTTCCTACACCTTTTGATGTCTATAAATAAGAACTTTTGCTCATTTGTACATAACTTTTGCACGAGAGAGAAATATATGCTGTGCCTACCTTGCCTTCAATATTGCTCGTTCTGTATCTGTTCATGCGTTTTTGCTATTATGATGAATTGTTATGCCACTTGGGTTTCATGCAATTATAATGGTGAATTCTTTCCTTAGTTAGATCGACTTTGTTTTGTGTTCAATAAACTTTTTCAGATTGAGCTGATAGATGTGCCACCTTGCCTTCAAGTTGAGAATTTGTACTTGGTTATCGTGTGATATGTGTGAATAATAAACTTATTCAGATTGAGCTGATAGTTGTGCCACCTTGCCTTCAAGTTGAGAATCTGTACTTAGTTTATCGTATATTGTTGTTTCCAATAAGCCTATTCAAACAAGCAGATAGTTGTGCCACCTTGCCTTCACGTTGTGAGTCCGTACCCGGCTTATCGTCAGATAATCATTCCCGCTCTGTTTTCTCATGCTCTGAATTCTTGAGGGGATTGGATAGTTTAAGTTACTTAGTTTTGTGAGTTGTAGTTAAGCGAAACCAGAAAATACTTAGCTGCAACATATAGAGTTTTCGTGAAAGCCTTGTACTTGTACAACTAAGACAAAAAGACAGGATATAGTTTAGTTTACTTTCCTTTTCAAAGCACTTTTGTCAAGCACAACGAGGGAGCTTCCCCTCCTAATTTGAAGAGCACTCATTGTGTAGTGTGCATAGCTGTCCGTACCAACTTGCACTCCAGAGGTGTTGGTTGTTACGCCAACAAAATGAAACACAAACACAAAAAATCAAAATTGCAATGCTTCAATATGTTAATACATTGTGTTTCTTTGAATATGAAAATAGCATGATATAATGCATTCATATAAATTATATTATCAAAGGTTTTTGCAGCATACTAATTGATATCACTTAACAACGTATACATACCAGAGTTCTTATAGAATGACCAAGGTAATAAAGACTTTGTTGTCATTAATTTAGGGGTTTTTGTTGTTCCAATGACTTGATGAATTTTTTGTTGTCTGGTGATCCAACAATTGGTTGATGATACAAAATACATCAATGAGTAATGGAGATCTATCATGAATGTTTTGAGCATAGGCTTCATCTGAATATTCTACCTGAATTGATCCGTTACACAATGCTCAAGCTGAAAAAATGCCTATGATGTTCCTTTTGAGTTTGATGTAATCTAGAGGTTCATCTTTGGCTTCTTTTAAGGAGGAAATTATCCTTCATAAATATGTAATATATAGTATCCCAGTCACGAAGAAAATTAATCTTCCAACAACTTTTCTCAATGAAATGACATTGATAACTTTCTCAATCAAATGACATTGATAACTTTACCACCTTTTTGTTTGTATAACATGATGTTCCTTGATTTATAGGTCAATGGTATAATAACAAAAATATTTCTCAATATTGTCTTTGCAAAGCAAAGAAGTAATATATTTCGAAATAATTTGAAATTAAAAAGTGCTGTAAGATTCTTTAAAATATAGCTGGTTTTTAAATTTTATGTAAAATTGGGATTAAATTATGGTTTTGCAGATAAAATTGCAAGTTTGTTGCAATTTATTTGCTGATTTTGGCTGCACCAGGATTTGTGTTTGAGTATGGCGAAATGATTGGTGGTATCAGAATGTTAAAGTGGCTGGATGGTGATAAATGTAATGGCATTTTGTTTGAAAGTCTTACTACATTGGGTGTAGGAGGTTTTGGATTTGTCCATTGAAATTTCATCAATATCTTTGATGCAACTTAGCACGTGGAATGAATAATTACATGATCTAAGTGGCAAACTTGAGTATTAATTTAATAATGCAAGATTAAAAAATCTGTCATCTTGAATCATCATCCTTTTTGAGCTTATCAAACAATTGTTTGTCATTTCTAAAAGAGTATACAAACTTAAGCTTTCTCCATATTAGGGGTGTTAATTGCTCCCACAAAGCCAAGTCCCCTTTTTCATTGGGTCCTATGAATGATTGTTGTTGCAATGGCATCTTGATAGAATATGTAGGTCCCCAGATATGCGTGGAACGATTACAATGTCAAACAAAGGTCTTGGTATGCTTATGCAAAGACGACCAATAACAGCCTACTTTAGAATTCTTGTGTTTAATTCTTTTCCTGCAAAGTGCATTCCACATGGTTCATCATGGCATGCTTGAAGGATGCCAAAGACCCCATCTTGAAGAGCACAACTCTGGAGGAAATCTTCTTGTTCAGTGTAGAAAATATATGCTTATATCTAAAGGAATGGCTCACCGTACAAGATCAACGTCCTCCACTCCCGTGGGTTGATATGATGTAGAAATTTATTTGCAACAGTAAAATTTGAATATCTACATATTACAGATTTTTTGTAGAAAGTGTAAAATAATTGTTTATATGGATAAACATGTTCTAAAGGTGCTCGTAATTCCTTTGATTGTATCTTGGATAGAAAATTTGCAACAACAATCTTTTGATAGGCTTATCAAGTATAGTTATCTCAAACTCTCGTGATATTGATTAGATATTCAAAGATAGACTGATTAGTATGCACAAAAACAAGTTTATTTGCTATGGTGAAATTTGTTGATTGTAAACATTTTGGCTTTTTTTCTTTTTCTTTTTCTTTTTCTTTTTCTTTTTGTAATACTATATTTAAGCTCAGCACTTGAAAGGTTCTCATTGAAAAAGTAATTAGTATAAGTAATCTGATTGCCCTTTTGACCAAGTACTCCATTCAATGCAGCATCTAAAGCATTAGTGTGAATGTGGAAGAACAACTTTTAATAAGGTCTAAAAAGAACTGGTGTGGTGATCAATACTTTTAAAAATTGAAAATTTTATTTGACAGGCTTCTGTCTAATTAAATTCATCTTCCTTCGATAGCAATGTCCATAACGGAGTTACAATTTTGTTGAAATTGTGTATGAATCTCAAATAGAATCATACATGACAAGGAAAGTTATGAACATGTTTTTTGTTTATTTGGAATTGGTAAATCTTGAATTGCATGGTTTGCTGGGCTGAACTTTTATTCCTTGTGATGAGATGTTGTGTCCTTGGACTATACGTTATGTCATGAGCATATAGCACTTTTGATTGCTTAAAGAATGTGTAGAAACTCGTTCTCTCACGATTTCAGAAACTGATTGTTTTTGCTTGTTTCTTCTTTGTTTTGATTTTTTTGTGGTTTTTGTTAAATAATAGAATGGTGCGATTTTGAAAGAAAATGCTTCTAAAACCCTTAATAAATACTGGAAAGTAAATACTGAAGCAAATACACTTCTGAATCGATAGCACATGAATTTATTATTCTTTCTAGGTGATTACAATGATAAATGTCTAACATGCAGACAAAAAGGCAAAGCTAAATGTAATATTTAAAAACCTGATTTCTGATTGCAGCCGCCCCTAATGATGAAGATTTAGTACGGCCAACCTCAGAAGACACTTCTACAGCCTCGAACTTGTTGCAAACTGACCCAGAGTCCAAGGCGTCCCATTTGGTGAAGAAAAAAGACAAGAAAGCAAGGCGTCCAGGCTCAAGGAAAAGGTACGGCCTTCCAGCTGAGTGGTACGACCTCCAAACCAGCAGCAATAAATTCCGTACAACCTTGAAATTCGTGCCAGATGATGAACTGAACCTACTGCTCAAAGATATCACTTCCCTTGACGAATATTAAGTCAAACCTTGTATAATATCTTCTCAATGATCTCTGTAATAACTTTTGAATGAAGCTATTCAACTGGTAGGCAATAAATCGGCTGATATTTCACAGCCTCTGAACTGCAAACACTGAAGATGGCTCGTTCTCCAATGCTAAAGAAAACTAAAACCCTCGGCTTCGTTCTCTGCAAAAGAAATTGGCTAAAATCGATTCTCATATCCTAATGAATGAAGTTCTCTCAAAGAAAACTTATATCTTCTCAATTGGGTTGATTTCCTTCAAAAAGCATCATATAAATAAAACTTGAATTTCACTTTTTAATCTTTCAATAGTTTGGACGCCCTTTTAATTATAATAATTAATTAAAAAGTGGCCCCTTCTTCATGATGGTCGACCCCTTCAATAAGTCACTTAAGTTATAATATTAAATTACATTATCACTTTATAATATAAGCTTCAATTAAATTAATATTTATTTTGGCAAATAAATATTAATATCTCTCTCAATATACGTCCAAATGACAAACCGTTTGAAGCCGAATGATAAGTGACTGAATCTGCATATGACGAGACCATACTTTTAAAAATAGCAAGGGTGCTCTGCTGAGTGTCTCCACTTACTAAAAATAGTAAGTCAAGCAAATGATGTCCAAAAGACCGCAAACGAAAGCCAAACTTAATAATTTTGATAACTGAAGCCAAGCCATGCTTCAACAAGACCCTCTATCCACCCTATCAGCCTACGAGGGCCACATAATAGGCTAATTTGAAGAACTGAGAGATGTTAACTGGAAGGGGACATTATAGTCCGCCCCTTCTGAAATTGCTTGTCCTCGAGCAATCTCAACTTAGGATGCTGCAAAATCTCCTCACTCTCCCACGTAGCATCCTCCACTGGTAAATCTCTCCACTTCACCAAATATTCCCTGATAGTCCTCCTGCGTAGCTGTCTCTCTCTGTATTCCAGGATAGACTTAGGTACTAAAATCAACTTTCCCTCATCATATAAGGGAGGCAATACTGCTGAAGGTACCACATGATGTCCTAACGCCTTCTTGAGACGTGACACATGAAAAACATTGTGGACATTACTATCCGTTGGAAGCTCTAGCTCATAAGCCACCTCTCCCACACGCCTGACAATCCTAAAAGCATAGATTACATAATTGCCGATTAATCTCCGAGTGGACAATTAATCCCCAAATTTTAAGCAAAATGATTATTTTTTGCCTTTACTCGCCAAATGCTACAGTAGTTTTAATGGCCAACTTTTGCCCTCATTTTCGCGCGGATATTTCAGGGTTTCCACGCATTTTTTTTGTGTTTGTTTTTATTCTCGCGTTTTCTACATTTTTTTCTTCGTTTTTTGCTTCCATTTCATCTATTTTTGAGCTGTTTTTTGCCTACTTTTGTCGCCGCTCTTGGTTTCTCCTCCTCCAAACTCTTCATCGCTGGTATTGACCTATCATCGCGGGTTTCCGCTACAGCTTGAAAGTAGGGTTTCGAAGGTTTCGACGAGTGCTTTAGAGTTTAGAGTATGTTTATTAAAATGAAAATTACGGCCAAGATCCTAATAACGAGCACATTTAGGTTTTAACATTATAGATTAGCTTAATTATTATATAATGTATATTTTATATAATAAAAAATAAATTATAGATAATATAATTATATCACTTATTAATATTATATATTATAGTTTTTAACAAATCTATTAAATACAGATATAAAATTATTTAGCTAATAGTTAATATTTATTATATTTTTAATATAATACAAATGAGCACATTTAGGCTTTAAAATTACAACATCATAGTTAAGTATATATTAGCATAATTAATATATAATATATATTTTAAATTTTTATATAATAAAAAATAAATTATGAATAAAATAATTATACTACTTATTATTATTATATTTTATATTCTTGAACAAAACTATTAAATACATGTATAAAATTATTATAATTAATAGTTAATAATTATTATATTTTTTTTATAAGAAATTTTGCTACTTTTTAAATTGCCGAGTATTTTCCGAGTCATTGCCGAGTATTTTCCGAGTCAAAAATTTTGGGCTTGCCGAGTACTTTCCGATTCCGAGTATGTAAACTATGCCTGAAAGGACCATAGTACCGTGGCTTGAGCTTCTCAGATCCACTCTTCCTAAGAGTAGACTGTTGGTAGGGCTGCAGGATGAGATATACCCTGTCTCCCACCTCAAAAGATATCTTGGTCCTCTTCTGATCTGCATACTGCTTTTGCTGATTTATTGCCTTAGCAATATTCTCCTTAAGAGCCCTCATAATGTCCTGGCTCTCCTGCAATAAATCTCCCGCACTAGGCACTCTACTGTCACTCAAGAGCAAATCAAGAAAACTAGGCGCCTCATACCCAAACAACGCCATGAATGGGGACATCTGAATTGTCATGTGGTAAGTGGTATTGTAACAATACTCACATAAGTATATCGGATATCCACTTAACCCACGCCTTTTGCTACCTTGCAATGTAATTCTTGAGGTAGCCTTCCACCCATTTGTTCACTATCTCCGTCTGACCATCGGTCTGCGGGTGGTAACTGGTGCTCGATGTAAGCTCAGTCCCACAAAGTCTGAACACCTCCTGCCAGAAATGACTCAGGAACCGACTATCCTTGTCGCTGACTATACTCCGAGGCAACCCATGTAATCTGAAAACCTCATGGAAAAATACCTTTGCTACCTGTGTAGCTGTGTAAGTAGTGGTGATTGGAAAAAAGTGGGCATACTTCGTCATCCGATCCACAACTACATATATGCAATCCCGTCCTTGGGCTTTAGGCAAGCCTGTAATAAAATGCATCGATAGGCATTCCCACTTCCTATCAGGAATCGGAAGTGGCTGCAACAATCCTGCCGGATATGTGTTCTCCTGCTTGTTTTGCTGACAAACAGGGCACTCACGCACATATTGAAGAACATTTGCCTTAAGACCCTTCCATGTAAATCTCTCCCGAACCTGTCTGTAAGTCTTAAAGTACCCGGGATGCCTTGCTGTAGGTACATCATGGAAAGCTCGCAGAATGGTATTCTTCATCTCTGACCCTAGGATCAATAAAATCCTGTTCTTGTAAATGATCAAGTCATTTACAAGTGTGTACTTGGTGTCCACAATAGATCCCTCAATAATATTAGATGCCCATGTATCCTAGCCATACTCTGCCACAATCAAGTGCCTCCAGTCCTCTGCAATTTGTACCATAGAACTCAGATGTGGTTGTTGTGCAAGAGCGTCAAAAACAACATTCTGTGTACCTTTGATATAGGTGATGTCAAAGTCATATGCCTGTAACTTACTCACCCATTTTGCTGACGGTCATTCAGATCCAGCTGTCCTAGGAAATGCCTCAAGCTATTATGGTCAGTTTGAATACAAAACTTACTGCCCACTAAATATTGCCTGAATTTGGCCAAGGCATGCATTATGGCCAACATTTCCTTATGATATATACTGTAAACCCTCTCTGGACCTCTGAGTTTTCTGCTCTCATAAACAATCGGGTGCTTGTCTCGCATGAGCACCGCTCCAATGCCCTCACCAGAAGCATCACACTGAAGCTCAAAAGGCTTTGTAAAATCTGGGAGTGCCAACACTGGACATGTAGTCATAAGCTCCTTGAACCTCACAAAACACACCTGTGCCTCAGGAGTCCAAATGAATGCACCCTTTTTCAACAAATTTGTCATAGGTGCTGCATGACATGAATATCCACTGACAAATCTTCGATAGAAACCACATAACCCAAGGAATCCTCGCAGTTGTGTAAGGTTCACCGGAGTAGGCCAATCTACGATAGCACGGATCTTCTCAGGATCCATCCGCACTCCCTCTGCACCGATAATATGGCCTAAGTATAACAACTCAGTCATCCCTAAATCACACTTGGATTCCTTGGCATACAAGGACTCCCTATCCAAAATGCTGAGTATTGTATCCAAATGAGCCAAGTGCTCCTGCCATGTCCTGCTGTAGACCAAAATGTCATCGAAGAAGACAAGTACATACCTCCTCAAATGTGAGCGGAAGACCCTGTTTATGGTGGACTGGAATGTTGCTGGAGCATTGGTTAGCCGAAATGGCATAACCACAAACTCGAAGCGTCCACAATGACAGCGAAAAGCGGTCTTCTCAACATCCTGCTAACGAACTCTAATCTGATGATATCCTGATCTCAAGTCTATCTTCAAGAAGTAACAGGCACCATGGAGCTCATCAATAAGCTCATCTATACGGGGTATGGGATATCTGTTCTTAATGGTCCTCTTATTCAGGACTCTGTAATCTATGCACATACGAAGTGTACCATCTTTCTTCTTCACTAGAACAACTGAAGAAGCAAATGGTGACTTACTAGGTTGAATGTGACCCATAGCAAGCAACTCCTTGATAGTCTTCTCTATCTCATTCTTAAGCCGCTTTGGATGCCTATAAGGAGTAATCATGACCGGCTTAGCGCCCTCCTTAAGCTCTATGATGTGCTCAATACCCTTGTCTGGAGGTCTCCCCGGTGGAATGTCACTGAAAACCTTCCCATGCTTAACTCTCAACTGGTGAATGTCAGGATGATATTTGGTCTTATGCTGTCTCTCCTGTGTAGGCGTCAAAGTGCACTTGGAAACCCACTGAACCATGTCATGACGCATAAGTCTCCATCCGTCGGAAGGAAATAGTCCTGACGTTACTGTCTCAGATGGCCTTCATTAGGTGAGTCTTCCCATCCACCTCAAACCGGATGTCCATGTCTTTGAGACGAAGTGTAACTTCCTCAAGAGAATGAAGCCACTTCATGCCCAAAACTAAATCAATATCGCCCATATTTACCACATAATAATCAGCCTTGAATTCATAATTATTCAAGCTCTAAGGAAGATCCTTAATCATACGGTCACACTTGAGAGTGTAACCATCAGCCACCTTAACCCGAATGCCCTCAAACTCTTCAGTTATGAGCCCACACTTCTCCACAAATCTGGCATCGATAAAATTATGGGTGGCACCTGTGTCTAAAAGGGTGATAACCTTTTGACCAGCCAAAACTCCACGCAGTCTGAAAGATCCTTCCTGCTTTATGCTAGACAACCGTGCCTCCTTGAAATGGATCTCTGACTCTACTTCCACCTTAGGCTATAAGCCTCTGTCTTTGACTCCTCAGAACTCTCTTGCTGTTTGGAATTTTCAGATTCCGAATCCTCATAATAAGCCCACATAACTCTGTTGGCCTTACCCTTAGGCCGCAGAGGACAATTATGGTTAGCGTCATATGGACCCTTGCAGTAGAAGCAAAGCTTCTTCTTGCGCAAATCATTAAGAGTCTCACGATCCAAGGGTGCTGCTGATTTTCCCTTTGAATCACTCTTAAAATTAGATTTCTAGATTTCTCCTTATTTTTATTGAATCCCTTGTTGTCCTTAAATGAAGAAGTATTCCTGGAGTTGAACATGCTAGATGGAGCTGCAAGCTCCATGCTGCGTGCCTTCTTCATCGCCTCCTGTAGTGAGGGAGGATCAAATGCTTTGATCCATCCTCTCATCGGTTCCAACAATCCCTCCACGAAGAGTACAACTAGACGCCTCTCTCATATGTTGGGAACCATCACTGATAACCGTTGGAAGTCTCCTATGTAAGCCTCCAAGCTACCAGCCTGTCTCAACTGGGCCAAATCTCTGAAGTAAGTCTCAAGATCCTTCTTGTCAAACCGTTCCACCAATCTGTCCACGAACTCTTGGTAAGTGGTGATACGGTCATGCTGAAGTGTCACCATCCCATGATGCCACCAGTCATAAGCTACCCCCTCAAGGTGCAAAGTAGCATATCTAATAGCATCCTCCTCTGCCATAGGACACAATGTAAGGAAGGTATCCAGCTTACTGATCCAGGTCTGTGCTGTAACCTTACTGTTGCCGTGAAACATAGGTAAAGTGAGCTTGTTTGTGGCATGCTTCAGGTCACTATTCTGATGTCTAGGCCTCCTATCTGGCCTGTTCCTGTGATGCTCTCTCCTCTGTGTGAGAAACCTATGAAAAGTAATTCTCTCTCTGACCTCTGTGGTCAATAACTCCCACTCATTGTTCGCTGCCATAAGAGTATCAGCAAACACTCCCTTAGGCTCCTCATCTGCCATAGCCGCTTCAGGCTCTTGTCTCACAAAAGTAGGGCGGGTAGGCCTATCTGTTGTCCGTGAGGCCGTCCTGGGTATCCTTTGTGAACCTGCATCACTCCTGTCCTTGTCACGACATGGTGATGGTCTCCTAGGTGTACCCATCCTCTGTATAAGCATGGTCAATTGCTGTAATACATCAACTACCTGTTGCTGACCTGTCCGAAGATCTCTAAGAGTCTGTCTGACCTCTGCTTCATCATCCCAAGGATCTTGAGGAATCTCTGTTCTGTCAGCCATGGTACTCGGCTGCCGGTTCAATTCCCGTTCCCTATCAAACAAAGCTCTCCTGCGAGTGTAATATCTGTGAGGCCAAACCTCCTGGGGCTGCATATGAATCCCAAACCCTTAGGATGGCAGGAAACCACTTTGATACCACTGTAGAAACTCATTCTCTCACGATTTCAGAAATTGATTGTTTTTGCTTGTTTTTTCTTTGTTTTGATTTTTTTGTGGTTTTTGCTAAATAAGAGAATGGTGCGATTTGGGATGAAAATGCTTCTAAAACCCTTAATAAATACTGGAAAGTAAATACTGAAGCAAGTACACTCCTGAATCGATAGCACATGAATTTATTATTCTTTCTAGGTGATTACAATGATGAATCTCTGACATGCAGACAAAAAGGCAAAGCTAAATGTAATATTTAAAAACCTGATTTCTGATTGCAGCCGCCCCTAATAATGAAGATTTAGTACGACCAACCTCAGAAGACACTTCTCCAGCCTCGAACTTGTTGCAAACTTACCCAGAGTCCAAGGCGTCCCATTTGGTGAAGAAAAAAGACAAGAAAGCAAGGCGTCCAGGCTCAAGGAAAAAGTACGGCCTTCCAGCTGAGTGGTATGGCCTCCAAACCAGCAGCAATAAATTTCGTACAACCTTGGAATTCGTGCCAGATGATGAACTGAACCTACTGCTCAAAGATATCACTTCCCCTGACGAATATTAAGTCAAACCCTATATAATATCTTCTCATTGATCTCTGTAATAACTTCTAAATGAAGCTATTCAACTGGTAGGCAATAAATCAGCTGATATTTCATAGCCTCTGAACTGCAAACACTGAAGATGGCTCGTTCTCCAATGCAGAAGAAAACTAAAACCCTCGGCTTCGTTCTCTGCAAAAGAAATTGGCTAAAATCGATTCTCATATCCTAATGAATGAAGTTCTCTCAAAGAAAACTTATATCTTCTCAATTGGGTCGATTTCCTTCAAAAAACATCATTTAGATAAAACTTGAATTTCACTTTTTAATCTTTCAATAGTTTGGACGCCCTTTTAATTATAATAATTAATTAAAAAGTGGCCCCTTCTTCATGATGGTCGACCCCTTCAATAAGTCACTTAAGTTATAATATTAAATGACATTATCACTTTATAATATAAGCTTCAATTAAATTAATATTTATTTTGGCAAATAAATATTAATATCTCTCTCAATATACGTCCAAATGACAAACCCTTTGAAGCTGGATGATAAGTGACTGAATCTGCATAGCAAGGGTGCTCCGCTGAGTGTCTCCACTTACTAAAAATAGTAAATCAAACAAATGATGTCCAAAAGACCCCGAACGAAAGCCAAACTGAATAATTCTGATAACTAAAGCCAAGCCATGCCTCAACAAGACCCTCTATCCACCCTATCAGCCTACGAGGGCCACATAATAGGCTAATCTGAAGAATTGAGAGATGTCAACTGGAACGGGACATTACAGAATGGCTAGTATTCTTAGGCTTTCAGAGTGCTGTTGTTGCAGCCTACGGAAGGGGCTCAATTGAATAACTGTTTAACCTGGCAGGCTAAATATCTCTTAGACAACATTCAACTACTAGAGAGAAACAACAAGGAAATCACTTGCATTAATATGGTAATCTGCTTTCAAAGGCTTATAGATATTCTGAGAAAATCCTAAACTAAAACGAAATGCATAAAATGGTGTAGGACTGATCTATGCCCAGGGATGAGTGATATTCTCCTCTATGTGATTATTCTTTACTTTTCCCTCATTTTTCGATGTCACTCCTTACTCCAGACGGTTGGTGTCTTCTTTTTCTTGACCTGCCTAGTTTTTTGCTTTTTCTTGCCTATATATTCTCATCTGCATGTGAGTTAGGGAATGCTTCAGATCAGCAATGACCTACTCGCTCATTAAAGACCTAGTCCTTATGTTTTCGAAGATTTGTTATAGATTCATTTGCCTGAAACAACAAATAATATATTTGGAAGGATGATTAATCAAGGCACATTATTTTTGTAGCTATAATTATGGGTTTGATCTCTTGCTGGGTTGTATTTAACTAACATATGCTGCTGTTTAATACTCTCTATCAGCTTTTGTTAATTCTAGATGAAAATTATGTTGTAGCTTTAATAATTGCCAAGTGTTTCACAAGATGCCTTTGGGGAAATAATGCCAACTGAGAAAACCGTGTGATCCTTTTCACAGTTGGGAGTTTGATGGAAGTTGATGTGGACCAAAAACAATGCTAAATGTTCTTTGGATCCATAACATTAGGAATAATTGCTTCTAGGTATAAATTCTTTTGTTCTTGTTGATGTTTTTCTAGATGTTGCCAAAGTCCTTTGCTACAAATGTCACACAGGTTGAGCTTCTAAAATGGGACAAATACAAGCTAATATTGTTGAAGATGCAATTATGTTTTCTTTTGCTATCAAAGTCTGTTGGAGTGTTATTTTGATTCTCATGAGTAATCGAAACATGCCATTTATTTAAAAATATGCACACTAAAAGCAAAATTCTTCTTAGCCTATGTTCATTTCGTTTTTGGATTATGCGAGATTGGTTGTGAACTTGGATGCTATTGCATCCAACATGCTGAGTAAGTGAAATGTAGCACAAACTTCTTGTCTTGAATTATTTTTGAAAGCTAGGACATAGATTCCATATTTATTTCTCATCCAAGTTGTTTCTTCAATTGCTTTACCCCTCTACTTTATTGTGAGTTAGTTGTTAGAATTTAGTTATTAATTGTTATGGATAGTGTGTTTCTTTGACATTAGTCTATAAAGATGACCATATAAATGAGATGACAAAGAGAGGATGATCTTACAAAGGGTCTTTTGTATTTGTGTGATATATCTGTAAAAGAGCACATCTTGAAAAAAGTTGAAAGGAAATAGGGATCTGAAGAAACATTTTGGAACAATCTTATGGTGACAAGTGGCCACACTTCTTGAACCTCTTTCACAAGTGCTCACATGGCATCTTCTACCTTGTTTTGAAAGAGCTCAAGCTTTTATGTTGGGCAAACCCAAAAAGATACACATTTAAAGTTTATATAGCTTGAATGTGAAATCCTTTGAAAAAATTGTGACAATTGTAATTTACAAGTATATATTGTTCATAGTAGGTTAATTTTTATTTCACAAGGATCTTCCTCTTCTGATTTGAAGAGTATTGCACATTTGTTTTGTTTTGTGTTGCATCGAAAGGTGCAAATTAAAACATTAATGGTTTTTGATAGCTTTGCTAGGAGGCAAAATATGAAAACTACCTAATCCATCAGAAAGTTTAAGTTTGCCTCTAAAGCTTTAGAGTTAATACTAATATTTTAAGCTTTAGAAGAAGAGTTTTGATTATCGATGGTTGATCAAGAGGGTAATGGCATTAATAACAATTTCCCTGCTTCGTTGTTGCCATGGGGTAATGAAATTGGCCCATCTGACATTGACAAAAAATCATAAGTTTTGACCAAGATCAATGAAGAATTTTCTTAAGTTCTACGTGATGACAAGACAGCCATTTAATTGCCTTACTCTTCATTTACCATTGAGTTTTGACTAGAATTGTTTTCTTGAGAAGTGCTTGCTTCTCCTTCATATGTATAGGTTCCTCTATTGAACTTTGCTTACTTTGTTCCATTTGGGAATCTTTCTCTTTTCATTCAAATTATTTTGTTGTCTCCTTGTCAAACTTATCTACCACATTCTATGTAAAGCAGAATTTTATCCTCTAGAAAATCAACTCTTTGAATTCTGATCTCATATTGAATAATAATTCTCAACTTGTTCACATATTTGGCTACCTTCTTACTATGTGTTTCACGGTGTGGAGGTCAGATCGTCTTCTTTAATAATTCCTGTATGTAGTGCTTGACACTTATCTTCTTTTATGTTTGGTATTGAATCTTCTTCAGTAGCTCCAATTGGTAATCTTTGGGGTTTTTTCCCCTTTAATTTTGAAACTATCTCATTTCACCAATTGATTTTCAATTCTCAATAATAACTCTTTCTCTCTACAAGTTTCTTTCTCCCTCTCTCCCACTGTCTCCAAAAGGTTGCATGCCCCTTGAGATTGGTTTACATCATCTTTACCCGTTGAGGATCATGGATATTTTCAGGTTTTAAAATTTGATCTAAGTCATTGATCTAGTCAATTAGGTCTTTTAGATTTGATGAGCTAGAAAGATTAAGAACTTCCATTTCAATTCCTTTGCTAATCTTCTTAACAACCCTTGGGAAATAGTCTTCTCGTTCATCATGAGGTTGCTCTTCTTCAAATACTTTCTACTCCTTTTTGGCTTCTTCATTATTGCCATCTCATCAATGATTTTTGAAGATTTCTTCTCTTTGTAAATGTTGAGGCAACTATTTCATTTTGAGGCTCATTCTAGATTACCTTAAACATGTCCTCCACTTTGTTCATTATAGGACCACTTTTGAAAGACATGATACCATAAAAAAAGTTATATAACTCAAAACCCAAACATAGAAATCTAGAGAAGACACTCCACACAACAAATTTGAAGAGCACATAGAAAATACTGAGAGGGAGGAGGGGGGAGGGTGAATTAGTATTTTAAAATTTAAACTTTTAAAGACATGAAACCAAATGATTTAGAAATAAAATAGTAGGAGCAACCATCACATGAAGAACACCGATTTTCATGTGGAAAACCCTTTTGGGTGAAAAACCACGACATAACTTATGCTTTCATTAACAACAATGGGCATCAATCTAGATTACATAAGTGAGCACCAACTCATTGAGAGCATCAACTCCTTGAAGCACCAACTCCAGTGGGAGCACCAACTCACATAAAATATACTCAACGCTAAAACTTTTTTAATTTGATTTGCAAAACCCCTTCCAATCATATAAAGTTCTCAAACTAAGCATAATCCCAATATGACCTTATCATCATAATTACTTCTCTCAATTGCTTATATCAACACATCAACATTAGAAATAGAATCCTCAATAAAACAATAAAACAAATCCTCTCTCTAAATGAAGTCTTGCACTGCACTCATGAATTAACCAAAATTCCTGCTAGTCATGAATAAAATTATTGAGTCATATCTGAAGGAGCGTACACACAACCTGTACCATTTATCGGAATGATATCAAAGCAATAGGGGATAAATCTTATCAAATATAAAGCTACAACCATCTCTAGGAAAGGAAGCGAAGGAAACAATATCTTCTGCATTGCACAAGAATAAGCACGGAATAGGCACAAACTTCATCTCTTTAGTTAGCCCGAGAATGGACTTTCATTCATCTTAACTCTTTTCTATAGCCTTAGTTCAACTAGATAAAAGGCATTCAACAAAAATAGAAGATTTAATTCAAATCTCTATACATAGCCATGATTGCATACAAAGCACGGATATGCTCACACGAAAATAGGTGAGGAAAGTCCGTTCTAGAAAATTGACATTATTGAAGGAAAAGCAAAATGTTGATGCAACCAAAATCTCATATAATTCACTTGATTGAAATGACTTTGACTATTAGGATGACAACTTGCAATCAATATGCATGGCTTCCACACAACCTGTGAATACGTCTTCACACCCACACACAACATACACAACAAAGATTTGGGACTTCATGTACTTACACAACATCATGTTCTACAAGCAGCTTGACATCAATACAAATCAAGACATTTGGACTTACACGTCTTCCGCATAGAAAAAATGATGGCGTTTTTCTTTTACTAGACGAACAAAACCTCTATAATATCATTTGTGATTTTTTTATTTTATTGTTCACATCTTCCATAGCATTCTATTGCATTGAAGAAAACATGTATCCTCCATAAAGAACCGTAGTAGAGGCATTAGAGATAATTTAAGCTGCCCTCAGACTCCAAATGTCATACATTTCAGGCTGCCATACTAACGTTAAAGATGGAGACCGGATGAATTTAAGTCATACACAAATAGAGCCGCCATCACTTAATGCAGACGTTACACTTAAAAGTCGACTAGATTAGAGCTGGCTACCATAAAGTAGACAAGCATGATGAATTGGACAAGTTCACACTATATGTAGATGGGGCCCGAAATAAATCTCACAACTTTTTAATGACATGGCAATTTGACTTGGCAATTAAAACGGGTATGTTGATAGAGTAAGCAAGCAAGTAGGTGAAGTAAACAAACAAGAAGCTCAAGCAAGCAAGCAAATAACTGAAGCAAGCAAGCAACTCAAGCCAAGCATAGAGACATTTGAGATCTTTGACATCAATGACAAGATATTTCAACAATCTCCCCCTTTGTCATTGATGGCAACACCTCTTGAAACCAAAAGCAATACTGCACCTGGCAATGCCTTTTGAAGCCTGAAATGTTTTGAAACCAATACTGCTCCCCCTGACTTACTACTCCTTTCACATCAATGACGGATACCAACCTACAAAACTAAAATAGGGTTGATAGAGTATGACAATGAAAGCTCCCCTTGAGTCAAAACAAGAACTCAAAGATGGAGTGAAATCACTCTCAGCTTCTCCCTCAAATATTCAAAAGTTTCCTTTGGTAGAGGCTTAGTAAATGAATCTACAATTTTCTCTTTAGTAGAAACATAATGCAACTTAACTTGCTGATCACTAACCTGTTCTTTTAGAAAATGATACTTAATGGGAATATGTTTAGCCCTAGAGTGCATAACTGGATTTTTAGAAATGTTAATAGTACTCATGTTGTGACAAAAGATAGAAATAGGATGCTCATACTCTACCTTAACGTCCTTCAACGTTTGCTTCATGCATAGGACTTGTATGCAACAAGACATTGTTGCAATGTACTCTGCTTGAGCTTTACATAATGAAATAGAAGCTTGATTTTTGCTCAACAAAGAAACAAGACAACTGCCTATAAAGAATGCGCCTCCACTTGTGCTCTTTCTATCATCAACGCATCCACCCCAATCTGCATCTGTATAACCTATAAATGTGAAATCATTACCTTTAGGATACCATAACCCATAATCCATAGTACCCTTAAGATACTTGAAGATCCTCTTAACTGCGTGAACATGCGTATCCTTTGGAGTAGCCTGAAATCTAGCAACATGACGAACTACTTGCATAATGTCATGTCTAGTAGTTGTAACATACAATAAATATTTTGTTATATATTTGTACAAAGTTTGATTAGCATCTGGAGACTTATCATTTTTACTTAACTTCACTACCTTCCACGTCAAGGAAGAAGCCCAAACATAAACAATGGAGTAACCGTCCTAAGGGTGTCAGAATGTTAGGGTACACGAGGGGAAGAATACAGACTGCTGATACAAATCAGCAAGAGATACATGTGGAGACAGCTGCAAGCATACTTGAGCCAGTCATGGAAACACTTGCAGTTGAGCCAGTGATTGAGATAATCACAGCTGAGACAGAGCCAATGATGGAAGCAATTGCAGTTGATATAGTGCCAGTGGTGGAAGCAGAACCTCCTACTTCACCATCGCAGCAGTCACCAGTCCCCATTGACTTGGATTCACCACGACAAGATATTGCGACAAAATCTCATTCGTCGAGCATTCAAGGGCCTAACATTCCTCCTTCCAGTCAGGCTAGTCAAGATTCATCTTGGCTTGAGAGCCTCCTAGGAAGGAAGAGAGAAAGGCCATGCTACCAGCTAGAGTTCATGAAGTTTGATCATGTCCCTCAAGACATGCCAGTAAAGAAGTTGAAGAAGCAGGTTCATGTAGGAAAAAATGCCGACAATTAATTTGTCATAGAGACAGTTGCACCACCTGAAAATAGGAATGCACATGAGGTAGGGGTTAATGACTTTACTTTGTCAAAAGTCAACCTCGGTAAGACCACTCTTTAGGTGGAGGAAGATCTTCTTGGAGTTGCATCAACAAGTGTCCAAGAAAGAATGGAAAAGGATGACAAAGACAAAGCAGCCTTAAAGGCTGAAAACTAGCAGTTGAGATTATACATATCTAGCTTGATGCATGGAACACCAAACATGTTTGCCTTGCCTCGAGAGTTGCTAGACCTTCCCGTGGAGCAAAATCACCACCAGTTGATCCTGTATGGAAAACACTTGAGAAGTCAAGTGGAAGAATTTGTCATCAGAGGACAGTGTATACTTACAGAGCTGTATCAGGTAAGGAATAGAGCTCATGAACTCCGTGTGGAAATTCAACAATCAGAGGAAAAGGCAGCAGAGAAGAGACCTGGGGATGAGATTACTATCTCAGACTTGCAGTTGGCGTACCGATTAGGTACTATAGTGGAGAACAAGCAACATCTTTTCACTTGGAAATAACAACATACATACAAGGTGAAAGCATATGACGCCAACTCTGTGGAATTGATTGAGTATCGACAGATTGTGGCGGGTGTTATCAACTACGTAAGAACGTTGGTAATATCTATCCCTTTCCTTTATTAGTACAGGGGAGGTGCTTACATTGAGCTAGCCGAAGTGCAAACATAGTTCAAAAATCTCATTTGTGAAGGTGTTTGTGTTAACCCTGTTGGTTGCGAATTGATTAAGATTGCAGTCATGTCAACCAAGTTGGACGACGCGGCTGTAAAGTGTATTGGATATCAACAACATATTGCGAGTGGTGAGGAGATGCTTAGGCGACATGTCATCATCCTACGAAGCATCAATTGTCGAAAGGCAGAAGAAGTCAACGATTGGCTAGAGGAGTTGTTGACTAGTGGTGAAGAGGTGTAAAGTGTCAGAACCCTGGTGGTTCTCAAATTGAAACCCTAATTGATTTTTGTAGGTTTTTGCAAATTTACGTTTTTTTTGTATTTTGAGGTTTTTTACAGACAAAAGGAAAGTTGCGATTTTCTTAAGGAAATGATAGAAAATTCTAATAAATTCAAATCTTCTTGCAAACAGTTCAAAATAGCTCAGAGAACATAGGCGCACATATATATAATTTTTAAAGAGTTTCTACAACGCCAAAATCTGAATAAGAAATGCATTACATGAGATTTTATTAAAGAACCTGGGTGGCGGCTGCATTTAATGAAGATGGTACGGCCACAAAGAATGAAGACTCTTCAGGCTCAAACCCCAATGATAAATCTCCAATAATCCCAAGCGCACTGATGACAAACAGGAAGCTGAAGAAGAAAGGCGTATTTTCTCTGGAAGAAATGTACGGCCTGCTGGTACAGACAGTACGGCCAGACTGCTGCAATTAATGATGAAGTACAGCCTCCAATAAATGATGTCTGATCTCTGTATTAAGCCTTCTGATGAAATCGCCTTATTAATCTGATGATTTCCTCTGTGAATCTCTGAATAAATAACTCAATATTCCAAACTGTGATCTCTGGATGAAATCACCAAGTGCAAGCTTCAGCTGGTATTGCACAGCCTCAGTCTGCCTGATCTCTGAAGAGTTTTCGTTCTCCAGAAACGATTGTTTGCCAGAAACCCTAAGGTTTGCAAACTCCAATGCTCAGAGCAAAAGACAAATTAGAATAACATTTCATGATGGTTCGATTTGTCTTGACTGCAAAATATATATCCTCTTCAATAAAATTCGACCCAATGCTCTTTTTTAATAATCATTTAATAAAATGATTAAATTCGTCTTTTCAAGACTTAGGAGAAATCTATTTAATAATTGGCGCTTATTTTAATGAATAATAAATATTCATTAAATCAAAAATTAATACTTTATTATAAAGTATATTAAATACTTTATAACAGGCCAAATTAATTAAATATTTAATACTTCAATAAAGTGACTTTAATATAAAGTCAAATTATTAAATATTTAATAACTCATTAATTACTCCTTATTTCTCCGTCAAATCAACCAAGCTGGCGGGTCGATTTGAGCCTGAACCAGGTGCCCTAGAAATAGCGCTTCGACCTAACTTTCTAAAAATAGAAATTTTCCTGAAAATGCTCACTGGAAGATTCTGCGAAGGCCCAACCTGATACAACTGCAAATTGGAGCTACCAAACACTGAGCAACTGCCTCCGATGATCCTCTGCACACCCTGTCAGCCTACGAGGATCGAAATTATAGGCTAACTCCTCGACAAACAGTGTCAGCTAAAATGGGGACATGACATAAAGCACCTAGAAAGGGTGTCCTACCCTCCAAAATTACATTAGTGATAAGCAAGAGTTAACTTGATGCCCCTTTCCAAGTTAACTCGCTGTCCTACAGATCATGCATGTCAGATCCCACTAGTTATGGATGTCTATTTTGGATGTCCACTAATTGTGAATCTCAATTTTGGAGGCACTTTTGTAATTTGAGTTCACTTTTAGTGTAGTTTCAGTTAACTGAAGTAGATTTCCAGTTAACTGCTTGATCACCTACTTTTAGACATTGGGATAAATCTTGTAGATTAGCAAGAACTAGTTGTTAACTCAAGGAGATTTTAGGGTTTCCTACTCCTTTGAATTTTCTATAAATAAGAGCCTTTGCTCATTATTCTGTAACCTTTATTTGGTACACAAAATTAGTGCGTTGTTGTGCCAACAAAGCTTGCAAGTCTATATTTTTTCACTCTTGGATGAGAGTTGTTTGGTTTGATAAGCAATTGTGTATGATTTCGTACTTTTGCTGTCCCAAAAATTTGTATTTCGTTGAGATAGTTTGAAGAAAGAAATCAAAAGGCACATGCAATTTGATCTAAAACTTTGAAGTTCTATCAACATCTTTTTCTTACAATCTATTGTTTCAATCTCCCCCGTTGGACAAGTGCCGTCACCTCCTTGGGTATTTTGATGTTAATGATTGTCGTTTGATGTTGTGTCCTGATCTGTATTTCAGCCTACACTTTGGACAACTGTCGTCACCTCGTCAGGAATCCTGTTATTCAGCCCATCGTCCTTTTGTAATGAACCGAACCAATTTTTTCCAATTTTTCAATATAGCAACTCAACAAACAAGAACCCGTTAGGGTTAGTCCAAACCAAAACCAGCAGTTTGCAAGTAACTTTTTGCCAAGAATGCGCACACAATTTCAAGATGAGAAAGATGTTGTCATATGGCAAGAGGATCGTCAGTACAACTGGAAAGGAATTACAACTCTAACCAAGAATGCGCCAAATGAGGGCGAGCATATGGTCAGACGATCCCTACCAACTACTATGCTGAAAGTAAACTCTACGCCAAGAATGTGCTTTCCAACCCAAGATGGGAATGGAGCTACCATATGGCGGAGATACAAGGAATTACAATGCAACTTAGAATGTAAATAGGCGGCAAGCCAGCCTCTTCCACTTATTCAGCGGGAAGTACAATAAAGTAAGAGAAAGATAGAGAGGAGAATTGCTGATAGTACTACTAATTAGCTTACAATATGTTAGAATGCTTGCCAAAGCCTAGTAATCCAAGTTCTTCAATGCTGCAATAATTTGTAAGACTTCCTCAATGCTTGACAAACCTCTCTGGACTCAAACTCCTCACAAATCTGCATTTATCTATGACTAATATAATAGACCAACAACTGAAATGAAGCAATCAGCAACCCTAGAACCCACCAAAATACTTACAACTCACTCAATACTTGCCGGAATGACATGAGACTTGATGCAAACGAAAGCTATAATGATGGCAATGAAGACTAGACAAAGAAACAGCTAACAAATTGAAGTATTTTTTTTTCTAAACATTTGCCAGGTAGACCAGAATGGTACGGCCAAGAGAGAGGCGATTTTGCTTTTAAAAATCCAAATCTGCATTAAAAAATCTACAACTTTGCAAGAATGGTCTCCCCACACAGAGAAAAGGATTTATGCAATGCCTAGAACAATAATATTTTTATTTCATGAGATATGAGCAATTCTTACAATCAGCTATGATATTCAGCAACTTGAAAAAGAGACTGAAAAGCAAAACTAGAACTTCAAAAATGCAAGATACTCAACTGAAATGCAAGAAAAACCTATTACAAACTATCTCTCAACTAGTTGCTATCTTTCAAGCAAGAAGAAGAGCCAAGCTAGGAGGCATTCATTCCTCGAAGCAATCCTGTTACCATTTCGGCAGCATAACAATATTGAAGTCATAAGGTAATGAAATGAAGACCCAAAGCTCCCTTTTATAATTTTGAGAACACTTCCAGATGCTTCTAGAAGGTGCGCCCAATCCACAAGATGCTTTTAGGGTTTTGACTTGACCAAGTCTTCCTTCAAGATGGCGTACCTTTTCTTGAGTGATAAAAATCACTTTAAAATAAAACATAAACTTCTCCAAAGGTAGCCGTCCAATTTCTCTTAAGCAATTATTGATTTTAGAAATATAAAAATATTTCCTGATGATGCGTCCACCCATGAGGTCCCCTTTTTCAAAACAACTTAAAGTCTTGAAGCTAGGCGAAGGGGTTATAATATTAAAATATAAGATTATTTTAATTAAAATACATATCTCTCTAGAAAAAGCATTAAGAGGCCAAAACAACCATACCAACTGAACTGACTGCAAAAGGAGGCCAACTGAACTGAAGCCAACAGGACCACTGCCAAAAATAGAATTTACTAAAAATAGTAAATTCGGAAAGTTGCTCGGATCAAAGTGCATGCGATACCATTGTGAAGCTTTCTGAAAACCCAGAAAGAATCCGCAATCCAAAATCCAAAACTCCGAGATGTAGCCGTCATTACTTACAAAAAATAGTAAGTCCGGAAAGGTTGCTCGCTGCAGTTGCATGTCATACCTCTGCGAAGCTCTTTGGAAACCCAGAAGGAATCCAAAATCCAAACAACCAAACTCCAACAAGCAAAACCCTGAATCTTCAAGAGAACCCACCAAACAGTTGGAAACCCTAATTCTGCCTCTGACTTGGCGACAGCACCCCGGGGATAGGCCATCAATCACTGAAAAGTGCAGTGCTAAAAATGGGGACATTACACCTTTGTTGTTTCTAGTGATCTAAGTCTTAGCCTACACTTTGGATACGTGTCGTCACCTCCTTGGGAATCCTAAAATTTAACTCACCGTAAGAGTGATTGCTTGCATAAAATTTGAGAGTTCAGAGCCTCAGACGCATTCTGAGAGACGGTTGGCCCAAGCAATCCAACCATCCCTTCCCGCTCCTATGCCCTCATGCTCTGTTTATCTTAAGGAGATATGATAGATTGAAAGTTAGCCTAGTTGTAGTTAAGATCTGCAGAAACCAGAGAAAACCTTATCTGCAACGCATTGTGTTTATGCACCCTTGTGTCTTGCCCACTGAGTAAAAAAGATAGGAACATTTAGTCTATTTTACTTTTACGCAAACACCAACAAACAAGGGGGAACTTCCCCTCCATAATTTGAAGAGTAGTCGTCACGCACTGTGCATAGCTGTCTGTTTCCAATAAGCACTCTAGAGGTGCTAATTGAAATGCCAATAGACTTGGATGCTTCCACAAGCCACTTAGCTGCACTTGATATTGATGATGACCATGAGCTTGATGCAGCTAGTGAGCATGAGAGTGCTAGTGTTATTGGTAGTGGTAGTGCTTGTGCGAGTGCCATTGACGCTATTTGTGGTTCTTCTAATTTACCATTACATGGATCATCTAATATGGATGATGATGGTGACATTTTTGATGACCCATATGATATTTGATCAATGATCAATGATGGCTGATTGTAAACACTTGCCATTATTTTGTTTAAACTTTAATTTATATCATGACATTCGATTATCACTAATTTTTTATTTTTTGACTATGAAACTGGTGGTGTATTTTTGCTATGTTGTTTCACTATTTTTGTTTTTCAGCAAAAGACATTATGCCTATATATATTTATATTAATATGAATATGACGATTACAGTAGATGATATTTTGCCTTCCCAAGGGCACATCTCTTTACAAACTAATTGTTTCTTGGCTGTTTTCAGCCAAAATTGACATCTTGATAGCTTTCCCAATACAAAAAACACCTTATCTCTTTACAAAATGACTGTTTCTTGGCTCTTATCAGCCATAGTTGACATCTTGATAACATCCCCAGTACAAAAAACATCTGATACTGTATGTATTCTCATTACCCAGCCCTTTATACATTAATTACTTGCCTTATAGCTACTACCAACCCTTTAACGAGCAAAAAACATTGCTACTATCAACCCTTTAACCAACAAAAAACATTGCTACTATCAACCCTTTAACCAACAAAAAACATTATTCCTCCATCTGGTCAGGTTGAATCTCGTTTTCATCTTGCTGTTCTGCTAGATTGGCCGAAATATGTATATATTTCTGATTTGTATATGATTTTGTATTAACAAACCCAAAACGAACTGAACACGCCAAAACAATTTGCCCAAACCTGAACTTGTAACTTAGTTATTTCTATCAAGGTGCATAAATAATCAAAGTGCTACATCTTTCAGAATTACTAGAAATAGCTTTAATCTATGTGCATCTTCTTGGTAATCATATTTTTGTGCTCACTAGTGTGCCCATGAAAGTTTGGCAAAGCTTATGAGGAAATATTCTTGATGGGAGCTGCAGTATTTGATGTGGCAATGAGGAACTCAGGAGTGACACCTTCATAGTTTTGATTATCCATTTGTTGCTGTTTCATCTGTATGAGAATGCACCTACCCCAAGGAGTTCCCCAAATGTGAGTACTATTATTAATTTGAGTTGGAAATATTTTCACTTCTTTGCTGATAACATAAAAGTGGAGAATGGGGAGGTATGAGACTCCTCTAATTTCTACTGGTTACTTTCCATGGTGCTTGCCTGCTTGTTGTAAACTGAGCAGAGTTTCTCCCTGGGTTGGTCAGAATTGAGGAATATTTTTTCACAGGAGTGGTAAAATTATCTTGTTTGTCTTCTTTCTTCAGTGTGTTTTTTCCCTTTCTATAGCTATGGATGGTTCTTCTCCTTTATCGAAGTTAGGTAATTTTGGAAGAAATCATCCCTTACTATCTATCCAATGATACATGCATCTAATAGTACTTATCGCACAAAAGCATCCCACAAGGTTTTAGATATAATGAATGTTAACCTTTGTTGTATTTAACCCCTGTAAAATGTAATTCCTAATACAATTCAATATACCTGCAGTTGTCTTTTGATAGCTGTCCTTAATAAAGGTACCAAAAATGTTGAGCATAGTCAATATGTTTTACTTACAAATGGTATAATTGATGAAATGTAGGCAAAATATGTGGAAGACGGCAAGTTTTGTTTAAGACGAAGCTTAATAAATGATGATGTAGATCTAACAATTGGAGAAATGCAAGGAAGATTGAGGGGATAAGAGGAATTACTGCTTAGATGCAATCTTGAAAAAAAAATTATCAGAGATCACTTTCAGATTATAATGAAAATACTAAGATACGTCTCACATAAATTCAGATCACCACAGTAATTTAATACTCACAACATTCTATCAAAAACTATTCAAAGGAAATTGGAAATAATAACATATCAGTACCCAAGCAGACAGATGGACTCATATGGTCACACATGTGAACACACATGCACCCACAGGTGCATAGGCATGCACACATTCTAACACACTCGCATGCATGTACACACATGCACACACACAAATTAAACCTACTACCTATCATTAATCCTGTTGAGCAGTATTTGTCTTGATCTGTTTGACATACACACACACACTAACCAAACCTACTGCTGATCACAAATTCTCTTGAGCCTCATCTGATTGACATAAACACACACATGAACCAAACCTACAAGTGATCGCCAATTGTCTCAAGTGGTCCTTGACCCAGTCTGATTGATTCATGAGAATACATCCTTACTTGTTATGCAGTAACAATTCTTCTACTAATTCCAATAAACTACATGAAAATGGGCAGCAATCTTAAAGGTTTTCTTAAAAAAATATGTTTATTGAAGAATGAAAAATGAAATTCACATTAGAACTTGCATTTGATCAAAGACAATTTTCGTCATGGCAGCTACTAAACTTGCAACTTAATAACATTGGAATCTTGTGCAACCAGTGTAACCTCTTGAAGCATGTCTTGAAATGCAACATATTTTGGAATACCTACTGTCATGCACAATATGGCTGTAGTCTTGCACAATAGAATTGTTTCATTGCACAGTGCAACAATTATCATATATGGAAAAATTGCCTTGTGCAACGTAACTGATGACTTGTGCAGCAAGGCTGTTTGCTTGCACAACATAGCTAATTGCTGTGACAGGATAGCCACAGTCTTGTGCACAGTTCTATTTTCTTCTGAACCTTTAAAAGGACACAAAAGTAATTGTACAAGAGCAACTTATTGAAATCAATTTGGGATGATTAGTTTGTTCTATCTTACTCTTCTTGGAAATGAATCAGAAGATAAGTGAAAATAAGTCTTTTGGAAAGGTATTAGAATTGAAACATAATACTCAAGGGTATATAAAGATTGTGCAACAACATACAATTCTAGGGCCATCATCTATCTCTTTTGGTTCAAGTGCCAAAACTGGAAGCCTCCTTCATTTAAAGTTGATCAAGCTGCAAATATTCTTCAACCCTTTTGGATGTTCATATGTTAATGGAATGAAATGCATAAATTAATTAGTTTTCTTTTTTAAAACTGTCCTCTAATGTTTATCATGTATGTTCCTAACACTACTCATTTTTCATTTACATCTCACACTTTCCAGTGAAAACATATTTCAAACAAAAGAATTTATGCAAATACATTAGAACTCATCACCAGTATCACTAATAGAGTAATACTTTTAGAAAATAAATTGCTTTGAAATTTGAATCAATTCATTGAACTGATCACAGCTTTATTTTATGAATTGAAAAGCATTTTGGTAGACTTATTTTGCTGCTGGATTGATGTAGCTTTTACAACATTTCAAACCCGATATGGCATGGGAAAGACCTTCACAAGACAAGGGGTTGCCACAACCAAGACCAAATGTGTTTTCAAATGAGGAACTAGAAGAGAAGCTCATTGACGAATTTTATGATCAGTGCTTTGCACCGAGGTAAGTGAAGTTTTGTGAGCTAAAAAGTTCTTGCATTTGAATTTTATGTTAGCTAATAGGTTTTTGTAAGTTAAATTTTAATCATACTCAAAATATCATCCCCACACCCGTATAACTCTTGTTGTGAAGCTTGGGGGAATACTTACATACACAGAACACCTACAGATTTGACTTAGAGAAAAGCAAATATGCATACAATCTGACAATGCTTTACTACTATTCTTTTCATAACATAGCTTCTATAACATTCTTGAAGTACTAAAAAAGTTATGGTGACCAGCTTTGAAATCCTACACCCAAGCTTGGAGTGGTCTATGTACGAAATCATAAAAAGACCATAAAGACCATAAATATATACATATTTGCAGCAGTAATTAATTTTAGAATATCACGTAGTTTTGTGTAATAAATCTAACCATTGTCAGAATTAAAAATACCACAATGTCAATTAGTTAAATTTGAATGTCATGATATATATTCATTTTGGAAATTTCAAAATTAAAATTAAAAATAATGTCAACAATCAGCCATCAGGTTTTAGCATCACATGTCTTCAAAAATATCATCATCACCATCAGTATTATTGGTATATTGGAAGAACCACATATAGTGCCAGTAGCACTCACATGCTTGCTAGTTGGCTCGTTCTCAACTTTAAGTGCAACAAGTTGTGAAATGGAAGCATCCAAGATAGTATGCTTTGGTTCAATATCTCACTTCCCTGTGTCTGCTTCTTTGTAGTTAGTTAGTTTGTGTGAAGCGGTGCACAAGTTTGAATGCATGCACACGAAATCCTCTGCCTCTTTTTACTGCAGTCAGTTGCACTTTATTGGGTTATTGTTGTTAAATTTAAAATTACAAATGATACTTAAAAGATCAAAAAAGGAAAAAATTATATAACTTGTAATAAAAAATTGTTCGGAAGAGGTTGTATGTGTGAGAATGCTTGGCCCTAGAAGGACCACCAACTGTGAGAATCAACCTTAAAATTCCCACAAAGATCTTCAATGCAAAATCTATGAATTCAATTGTGATACATCTTGAAAACTAAGATTAAGGAAGAGTTGTCTTCACATTTTGTAATCAATGAGAAGGTGAGAAGTGTTAAATTTAATGATCAGATTAAGTGCACAGAAAATTAATTCAAATCAGACACAATAACACAGCAGATACCCTGGGAAAACCCTCCTCTTGAGGGAGAAAAACCCAGCAACAATATATGACTTATATATTAAATCTCAACAAAGAAAGTCTCCTTTTACAATAGGCCAATATGAAGGCCAAATATGAGCACCAAAGAAGGATGCAACACAGCCAACTCAAGATAACAATTCACTGATACAAAATACAGCCTCAATAGATATCGAACTGCCTTGAAGAACTTACACTTGATCAATAAGCAATCTGAAACTAATAACTCGAACTTCTCCTCTTGAACTGAACTCACATATGAAGAACACGAACTGAATGAATGAATACAAGTGGACGAATCAATGAGTATATATACAAATGATTAGAAGAGACGCATCCCTTCTAATTGATCATGTCGGCCTCTAACCAAAAGTCGTGACTTTTAAATGCATGATGTTGGCTTTAAGGAATTACATCTCTTCATGGTAGTCGGCCTCAATAAACAATTCATAATCCTTTTTAACAAATGAAGTTGGCCTTAAATAAATTGCATCTTCTTAAGAATTCGTGCCTCTCCATTAAATCACATATATATATATATATATATATATATATATATATATATATATATATATATATATATATATATATATATATATAAATTAGATAGTCAAAGACTGTCATCTAATTTATTCAAATATGTAAGGTAGATCGGCTGGAAGTCAAGACCGACGCTAGTATGAACATCAACACTCACTCTCAGCTAGGGAGAGTACTTCTAGATGCACAAGACTTATCACTTCAACGTGATGTCTACCACAATGGCTACAACCAAATTTGGAAAGAAAGAATATCACCTCATCGTGATATCAGATATCACCTCAACATGATATCAACCATACTGGCTGCAACCAAATATGGTATGTACAAGTGTTCATCACTTGTGTGATGTTGTCACCTCAACATGACTTTTCACCATGGGTCTCCCAGAGGGTGAAACACAAGTACAACAAGATCATCACGGATTCTCTCACGTGATGTTGTCATGGAGTCAGACACATGACATCCACCATGACTCTCTCAGAGGGTGGAGAACAAGGGCTTTCACCTCAAATCTCAAAGAGAAATGCATTAACAAGGGATTTCACCTCGAACTTCTCTCATAGAGAAGAACTCATTAAACAAGGGATTTCACCTCGAACTTCTCTCACAGAGAAGAACTCATTAAAGGCTATCACTAATACTGAGTCTCTTTCTCAGTTAAGGTTGGATTCTCCACCATACCAAACTTATCTCGAAAGTACACAAACTTTATTTTGGAGAGAGGCTTGGTGAGAATATCTGCCTTCTGCTCATTAGTGCTGATATACTTCAACTGTATAGCCTTCATCAATACCATATCTCTGATATAGTGGTATTTTATCTCAACGTGCTTGGTTCTGTCATGAAACATAGGATTGTGTTGGTTGGAAATTTTGTATTCTTGTGAAAGTATACAAAATGGTGATTTCAACCACAGCACGTGAGATTAAACTCTCCTAATTTAGGGAAGGCTCCCCCTTTAACTAAATAAAACTGATATGGGTAGGACAACAATCGTTCCTCTTATTTTAGGAAAGATTACGTTCTTCTCTCTTCACAGAAAAGAAACAGTATATGTGGATGAAACCTATTACAGCAGCAATGCAGTGAAATTAAGAAAGAGGAAATAAAGTTTCCTGAAAGCACAAAGACTTCCGTTACTTCCTCCGGGACGGGAAAACAACCAATAAGCACAAAGTCTTGAGGAATGAGATCCTATCTACCCTTTTCAGAATAATTACTTAATGAAAACATACAACATAAAACAGCACAAAGTCTGTAACTACGATGTATCTTTTGATTACTCTAAATGAGAAATACTACGAGCACAAAGACTTATAATTCTTCTCAATTTCTAATACTAACTATGAATTCAATCTTCACATTTACAGCACAAAGACTGCAGATATTTAAATGGAATCTCTCTTCAGCAATATTCTACAATTCTCAAGTAGTCACAAAATAATGATCCAAAATGACGTAAGAACATAGAGGATGCAAAATGAGAATTCAGCTCAAAGTCTGAAATTCTGATTTCTTGATATTACTTGAAAATTCACAATTATCAACTATAAAGCTCAAGGACTTTATGAATATAAAATTCTGTAGAGTTTTCTTGCTTGCTAAAAAGATATCAAATTACAATAGACCCCTCAAGTATTTATAGGAGGGAGGTCTGGAGAAAAAGGTGGGAGGATCTCAACAAACTTGAGAAAATCTCTCAACCGATAACTAATTGCAATTGACTTATTCAAAATTACAATCCAAATTGTGATCTGTTTTGTAAGATTTTACATGTAATTACATTTTTCAAAACTGCAAGGAAAGAACACTTGCAATTGCAAAATTTGTTTTTACATATATTTTGTCGAAAGTAAAAAAACATAAAACAACCTAAAATTTTAATTTGTTTCATTCTTATCTTTGAAAGATAAGAATTTGCTGATGATTGTCTGCAATTCATTCTGATCAGGACCCAGTGTGTTCTTGGCTACTGCAACTGTCTTCAAGATTACATCAAAGTATCTGATTGTTGCAAGTCTATGTTCTTCATAAGTAGTTTGCATTTTCTCAAGGATTGTCTCAGCATCAAGTCTGATAACCACGTTGCTGTCATCGTCCTTGATAGTTCTAGATTCTCTATCAAAGTGTGCCGCACATGCAAGGACGAATTCAGGTTCAAGGGCAGCAACAGGAAAAGAAGACACGAGATGAATATGACTCCTCAGCAATTTCTGCATGTCAGAAGAAGTAGATTTCTCGGCTCTCCCAAGAAACTCGGACATATCAATATGCCCAATTTTTGTGTCCTTGATTTCGTGAATATTCGAAACCACGTGAGATGGGGAAATCTCATTCTGATATTTATCAAACTTGTATTTCATCTTCTTGCTTTTAGGAGAAGTTGGTTCGTCTGTCATTGAACAGGAATTTGCAAGACTGCGGTGAAAACCCCATAAGGTCAGAACATCATCAGCATCAACGTGAGTGGACATGGTGAAACTCAAACCCTAAGACAATGAAATGGTCTTTGGAAGAATGATGGAAGGCGGATGGTGAGGACGAATTCGGAACTTGATGGAATGATGGCAGTCAAAAATAACATCTTGTCTTCTTGAAACAACAAGACAAAGAGATTTTTGGCTAGGATTTGGAATTTCGTCCAAAAAAGGTCAACTTTTGTGCTTTTTAAGGCATTTCAGGTTTTTAAATGACTTCAGCAATTTTGGAACTTTTGGAAGTTTTAGCAATTTTTGCTTTTTGTAATTTCGGGATTTTGAAGAGCTTTAACAATTTTTACAAAAGGCAGTTGGAATTAACAAGTTTTATAATTTTGCAATTTTGAAAATTGTAATTCCAACTGCAAATACCGACTTGCATTTTTGAGCTAAAAACCCGAAATGTGAGTGAAGGAGAAGCTCGTAACTTTTGTGAAAAATGACAATGGAAGTGGATGGATGAAAATGAAATGGTATATAGAAGCTTTATTGGTGAAAAGATGGATGAAAGCGAAATGAAGGAAAAGTTTATTGTTGGAATGACATAGTGAAAAACACGTCTTCAATATAAGACATTTTTAGGAGTGAAAAATCCGTTTTGTATGAGATTTTAAGAATGGGGTGTATGGAAAGATATGAAAACAAGTATTTCGATGGGATGAAGGAAAACGGATAGTGTATGGTATGAAGGGCATATTGAATGAGGGTGGACTAAATATGAGTGAAAATGGAGGACGTATGAAGGGAATACGACAAAGGCGGGTTAAACATAAGTAAAAACGCATTTTATAACGGCACAAAATGACAAAGAAAACGCGTTTTATGAAGGTGGACGATAACTAAGAAAAACGCGTTTTGTAAAATACAAAAGCGGATGAATATAGAGTATAAACGAAAATAAACAAGGACAAATAAGTATGCATTTGATATATATATCAGAAATATATGTGAAAGGAAAACGTATTTTAAAGAAAAGACGTAGAGATTAAAACGAAATGCGTATAAATAAATCACGTTTTATACAAAAGGATGAATAACTAGAAAACGAAATCAGATAAAAACAAAAAAGAAGAAGAACATACCTGAAAAGAAGTTGGAACTGAAAACAATGACGAAATAAACCCTAGGCGCGTACAGAAAATAAAAGAGCAATGACTATTTACTGATAAAAGTCCGAATTTCAAGCTTTGAGGTTGACGAAATCTCCATGAAATAGGGAAGACAAACCAAATAGGATTCAAATAGCTAGAAATAAAATGGCGTCGGACTTTCTGAAGTTCATTGCAAAGTAAAATGTCAATAAAAACATGAAATCGGGTTTTTTTGAAGTCATAACATGTTCATTTTACAAAATCGGGCTTTTGGGATGACTTAGCAATTTTCATTTTTGTCAAAAATGAAGACTTCAAACAAATTCGGGTTTTTAAAGCCATATGACAATTTTACTTTTAAGACAAATATGAAGACTTAACAAAAATTCGGACTTTTAGAGTCACTTAAGCAATTTCGGGATTTTTGAACACTTTAGCAATTTTGCTTTCAAGTCAAAATTTCCCTATTTGCTGAGTTACTTCAAAAACCCGAAATTGACCAAAAAGACACCAAAAATGACTCAGAAATTGACAAAAACGGAAACGAATGAGGGAAAAAGAGTAGCCCAAAGGTTAATAAACTTAAAACTGAGATTTGTCACTCTTTGCACCTCGTAATGCGTGCCTTAGAGAAGAAAAGTCTCAAATTCTATGAAAATTTTGATTGGTTATCTGAATTTTTAAAATGAGTCAAAAATTCAGGATAACAGATTGACAGAAAGCTTCACGCAACTCTGGCTATCACTATGAATGATAGTTGGCTCCATTGATTGTCCAAAAAATCCTGCAAGGAGCTTACGAAGCCATACTGCTTCCCGAGCTGCCATACAAGTTGCGATAAACTCTGCCTCTGCTGTACTCAATGCCACAGGTGATTGCTTTCTGTTGCACAAGGATATCATAGCAGAACCCAAACTGAAGCAACAACTAGAGGTACTCTTCCGATCTGTGACACATCCTGCCCAATTAGAGTCAGTATAACCATGCAACTCCAAGTCAACATTTGAAGAATATCTCAACCCATATCCAACTGTGCCACAAACGTATCTCAGGATATGCAATGAACTGAACCAATTTTTTTTTTTTTTTGAATAAACAATTCAGCTCAATCACAAAAGTCACCCATTAAGGTTAGCCCGAAACGAAACTCTGTTGGAAAGTAACTCTACGCCAAGGATTTACACACAACTTAGGATGAGATTGGTGTTGACATATGGCGCCGGGGGTCGTTAGAAGCAACTGAAGGAAATACAATGCTAAAGGAAAGCTCAACACCAAGTATGTGCTCTCCAAACCCAAGGTGGGTATGGCGCTACCATATGGTGGAGGAACAATTGAAAATGATGCAATGCTGAAAATTAAACTCAACACCAAGCATGTGCACTCCAAACCCAAGGTGGGTAAGGTGCTACCATATGGCGGAGAATCTATTGATAAGGATGCAATGCTAAAAGTAACTCGAACAGCAAGAATGTTCACTCAAGACCCGTGATGGTTGAGGTGCTAACATATGGTGCTGAGGATCCAAATACAATACAATGAAGATTGAGGAAGGGCGAGTCTCTTCCACAACTGTGGGAATTAAAATGAAACTTAGCAAGAAATGAAAGTAGGTGACAGTACTACTCTGCAGCCTTACAAAATGATAAAACTCCTGCCAATATCAATGTATTTCAAGTGTCTCAATGCTGTAATATTATAGAATGCCTCTCCAACTCTAAAGGACTGCCAACCATGAAAAAAGGGCCCAAACTACTACAATCTGATATACTAAACCAGCAAACTGAAAATGCAAACCAGGAACTCCCAAAACCACGAAAATGCTCATAACTCCCTTAAAACTACTCTAAATGATATGAGACCAAATGCAATGAACTCCTAGGTAGATGGCGACCAAGTTATGACCAAGAAATAGCTGCAACAACTACTCAATGAATTATCTAAACATTTGCCAGGCATGATGCAGTAGAACAACCTCAAAAGGGGTGACTTCTTCAAAATAAAATCCAAATGTGCACTAAAAATTATGAAAACTTGCAAATAGGTGCGCCCTAGACGGTAGAAGAGATGTAGCAAATACCCAGAACCATAGAAAATTTGTACAATGACTTATGATCATAAATCATTTTCAGCACTACAAAAACCAGCAATTGTAAACTGAAAATAAACATGAAAATCTCCAACTGTGAAGCTCAATCTGCACTCTCAGAATGAGAAGCAGTCTCTGAAACTCAGCTAGGTTCTATCTTTCAAGCACGAAACCAAGGTTGCAAGAACTAGGAGGTATGCATTCCTCAAAGCCAACTCTGAAATCATTTCAACAGCATAAGATTATAGTTTCTTTATGGATCTAAAACAAAGAGCCCATCACTCTTATTTATAGCTTTTCTGTCTCCAAATTCAAATCCTTTTTTCCCTCCAATTAGGGTACCTAAATTAAATTCAGTTTGTCACCTTTTCTCCAAATTTCATTTGCATTTCATTTCCAACCCATATGAGGAAATATAATTTAATAAAATGCAAATATATGTCCAAAAGGCGTCCAAGGTAGACTTAAGACAAATATTTTATAACTTGCAAATATTTCACATAAAGATTTAAGTGAAATATTTAATAAAACTCAAATGGCTCCTATGCTAGGCGTCCCCTTTTGTTTTAGCACATATTTCTCTCATTACTTGCAAGTTAAAATGCTATTTTCACCATATATCAAACTTGCCAAAATAATCACCTCAAAAGCTGGAGACCAACTGAAAATACTGCCTTACCAGAAATAGCCATAATACCAAGTTGCTGAAACACTGCCAAGAATAGTACCAAGGGTGTTGGAGGCCAAACCACTCAAACTGACCTGCCAGATATAGCCACTGAACTAAATTGCAGAAACCTTGCTAAAAATAGCACTGCTAAAAATGGAACTTACTAAAAATAGCATACTGCTAAAAATAGTAAGTTGTTCCAAACTTATTTTAACAACAATCCGAGCAGTCATCGTACTTACTAAAAATAGTAAGTCAGAAAATGTCCTCCATTGCAGTTGCATGTCACACCACTACGAAGCTCTTTGAAAACCCAGAAGGAATCCAGAATCCAAACTCCAAAACTCCAACATGCAAGCCCTCAAAAGCGGCCGAGAATGCAAGTCAATATTCAATCATGCATGTTACCTCATTGTAAAGCTCTCCAAAATCCGAGTAAGCTCCACCAGACATGCGCTAGAAACATTCGCATGCAAGACCTCAAAACCTCCTCTGAAAGTGGAAACCCTAATTTCAGCTTTTGACTCGCCTACGGGATTCCGGAAATAGACTATCAAACACAAAAGAGCGTTTTGCTAAAACGGGGACATTACTAGATATGTTTAGCTGCAACCAGATGAATCTGTCTCGGTTCACACATGAACTGACTAAGTGCACTTACAGCATAACAAATATCTGGTCTAGTGTTAACTAGAAACATCAAGGACCCAATCAGCTGTCTGTACAATGTAGGATCCACCAAGTCCAAATTAGCTGCAGCCTCCTTCAATTCATATAGGTTGGTCTCCGTAGGTGTAGATATGGATTTGCAATCCATCATACCAAACCTCTTAAGAACATCAATGGTGTATTTCCCTTGAGTTAGAATCATCTCATCTGGTTTCTGCCAGACTTTTAAGCCAAGGAAGTAGTGCATAAGTCCAAGGTCTTTCATCTCAAACTCAGAGGCCAACTCTTTCTTACATTTGATGATCAAGTGCTCTTCTCCAGTAAGTATGAAATCATCAACATATAAAATCAATTACCTTAAAGTATAGATTATAGTCAGCATCATTCTTCAAGAAGCCCAAGCTTGATAGGTAATGATGAATTCTTTTGTACCATGCACGAGGAGCCTGTTTAAGACCATACAAGGCCTTCTTTAGCTTGCAAACATGAGACTCCTTCCCATGTACCTCGAACCCATCAGGTTGCTTGATGTAAACTTCTTCTTCAATCACACCAGTCAGAAATGTTGTCTTCACATCCATCTGGTGAATCTTCCATCCTCTAGATGCAGCAATAGCAATGATGGTTCTGATAGAAGTATAGCGAGCAACAGGAGCGAATGTTTCTTCATAATCAACTCCCTCTTTCTATGAGAGCCCTCGAGCCACGAATCTTGCCTTGTACTTCTCTATGCTTCCATCAGCTGCATGGTTGATCTTGAAGAGACATTTCGAAGATACCACAGATTTGCCTTTTGTTGTACCCAAAACCAAAATTTTTGCTTCATTAAGGCATTTTGCATAAAATAGTCTTAACCTTGCTAAATGATGTAAAATACAGTTTTGGGCAATATCAAGCATGGAGTTTTTGTCAATATTTCGTCAGTCAAAGTCAGTTTTATTGATTAGAACCTGAAGCAGAGACTCAAAATGGAGCTTTTCACGATGGAGGAGCGTCTCACGATGGCATTTCACGTGGCACATGGTCATTTCAGTAGTCGAGATGGAGTTTTCAATGGTTAATTTATGAAGATTTTTAAGAGAAAAGCAAAAAAGCGCACCTGTAGCCCAGGGGCGCCCTTCTTTTTGAAGGTCAAGATCTTGTTGAAAATGCTCATACATACAGTCAATCTGTTCAGAATTGGTCTGGCTATCCGATGAGCTATCCAGCGAAGCATTCCGAGACCTGCAGTTCCGACAAACAGCGTCAGAAGTTGAAATTCCCAAAGTTCCAGATATGAGAAATTGTCCTTTTTCAAGCAAAAGTGCAACTATAGCCTGAGGGCGCCCATCTTAAAGGGGGGGTAGATTCTAGTATTTCTGGTAGCTCATATAGTCAATCTGTTCACGACTAGTCTGCTCATCCAACGAGATATCAAACGCAGTCATCCGAGTCCCAGAGCTCCGGCAGCCGTCGTCTGAAGATCATCTTATAATAGAGTTTTCACATTTCAGAGCTTCTCCATTGGTTCCCAGTGCAACTACAGCTTAGGGGTGCTGGTTAAAAGGACCCTTCAGATGGTGAAATTTGCAGACGAGGTCTTCCTGACATCAGTACTACTCTAGCCCAGCTCTGCGATGCATCATCCAGCTTGTCGATCCGACGTTCCAGGTGATCGTGGCAGAGATTCTACCAAGCACGTAATTTCACGGGCGGACCAACATAAAATTTTTAGTGTATTTTTACAGTCCAGAGGCGCCTAGCCTTTAGGCCTGTCAGATGAGGTCGTTCACGTTCGAAGTCTTCACGGCTTTTGAGCGTAATTAATTTATCTATTCAACAAGCCCAACTGTCAGCCTTCGGGATTTGGCAAACGCTTGTACGTGCGAGGTCTTTGGTGAAATGCTGAAAAGTGAAGACATCCGGAAAATGGCCAAGTCTGGAGCGGATATTTTAAATAAAATATGCACTAGCGTTTTTGAGGTCTTAGAAGCAGTTTTCTTGCTTCGTTAGCTCTAGAGACTTCTCTTGTACGCCCTTTTGGCTGTTCGTTAAAACAAATGTGGCTTGAATCGGATCATCCCAGCTCCAGATATCAGAGGTGAAAGTAGGGCATCTGGTTGAAAGTTCAACTTCTGTCAAAATGCTGTCAGTGCAACTAAAGGCTAGGGGCGCTTTTACTTTTGAGGCCCTTAATGCACTTTTCAGATGCCTTGCGTATAGTCGTTGGATGCAGAATGAGTCCAGTCATGCAGTGAGCTTCGTTTCCTGTCAGTAGGGTTCACCGTTTGCCGTCAGCAGCCGTTTGAAGTGTCAGATGGCAGTTTAGGAAAATGGTTAAGTCTGGAACCCGTAAATGAATTTAATCAAGGGCGCCTAATTTTTCAGGGTGTTAAATGATGGATTTTGCAGTAGTGTCTCCCAGTAGACATTTCTTCCTTGTTCAGTAGGCTTTCCGATGAATTCTCCAGCTCAGTCTCAGCATCTCCTGGTCACTCAGAAATCAGTGTTGAAGTTGGCCAGTCGTGATTTTGTCGTCAGCTATAAAATAGGAAGTTAATAAAAAGTGCAATATCTTGAGCAAATGGACGCCTATGAGCTCAAATGATGACTTTTCAGAATCAGTGATGTTCGCCGATGAATCTCAAAGCTTCATTCAGTTTGTCAACTGAAGTTAAATAATATTTAATATTTATTTTGCATATTTTGGCATTAAAATGGTGAATCTCTAAAATTGATGCCTTTGCAAATTGCATGATGAATATTGATTTATTATTATTTATTTCCGGACTCAGTGTCAGTATCAGTGTAACTGAAAGGGGTCCAATCAGAAGCCTTCTATTTTCAGCTGAGGTTTTAAATCTTGCAGTCAACAAGTTGGTGCGAATTTTCTCTTGTTTAAACATGGCGCCATCTTCATTTATTATTCACAAAGCTAAAGAGAAATTCGTTTTTCTTAAGAGAAATTCATATTTTTCAAGCAAAATTCATATTTCTTCAAGGCAAAGGCGTATCTTCAAGGAAAATTCGTATTTTCAGAGCAAAGGCGTATTTTAGCAAACCAAAGGCAAATTCTTCATCAACAATCATTGGCCAGAATATCAAGAAACCTTTCTTTTCTTGATTACAAGTCCGAGTGTCAGTGACTTCAGACAAGATGGCGATTTTAGCAGAAGCAGAGCACTAAAAACTTCTTTCTTTTGTCTTAAATTCTTCTATTTCTCGTCTTAAATTCTTTCGCATGTTTGAAGAATTGGCGACTTTTGGCAAAACAAATCATCTGGGTTGATTCAGAATAGCTTCCTTGAGAAAACCCATGTGCCAGAATTTTTCAGGAAAATTTACTCCAGAGCATCAGTTCTCGAGACTCTAATTTTCTCAACTGAAAATTCCTTGCATGGTCGAGTAGAAGTCAAATTTTTGCAAATCTGACATTCTGGGTTGTCTTAGAATCTTTTGGACAAAGAGCCATATCTCATATTTTTCGTGAAAATTGCCCTTTGATAGAGCTATTTTTAGTTTTCGAAAGTTGTCGAGAATATAGCGTGTTCCTGATCAATAGGCCGAGAGTTTTCATAATCTGGTACGAGGCCGAATTCAAGACCGTCGGTCTTAATTCATGATTTCGTTAGAAAATCTGAGACCGATTTGTATCCAGCCGCAGAAGAGATAATGGCCATCACTTCAGTTACGGAGCCGCCCAAGCTATAAGTCAGTGAAATGCTAGTTTGGGTGTGCAAAGATTGCTCAAGTTGCTGACATTCAGATGCTGATGCAGTTAACAATCTCGTTGAGGGATTGATTGTTCGAGATCACGACCAGTAGACTTCAGTTCCCACCTCTCAGGATAGACATTACGCACAGGAGTTAACTTGGCGTTACCCTTTCAAGTTAACTCGGCTGTCACCGTCTCATGCATATCTAATGCGAGATTAGCACATAGGTTCATTTTAGGGTTTCACGTTAGCCCGGTGGTAGTCTTCGATTAGCACCGCTTTCAATAAGGACGTGCATGCTCGCACAATTGTCCATTTTTAGATTAGATGTTTCAGTTAACTGATGGTAGTTTTCCAGTTGACTGTATAGTTTACTTCATTAGGGTTTGGCAGCGAATCTTGCATGCATTGCAAGACTGTAGATGACTCAAGGGGATTTTAGGGTTCCCTACACCTTGATGTATATAAATAAGAGCTTTTGCTCATTTGTAAATAACTTTTGCTTGAGAGAGAAATATATGCTGCGCCTACCTTGCCCTCAATATTGCTCTTTTGGTATTTGTTCATGTGTCTTTACTAATGCAATTAATTGTTATGCCACATAGGGTTTCATGCAATTGTAATGGTGAATTCTTCCCATAGTTTAGATAAATTTGTTTTGTGCATCTTTACCATTATGATCAATTGTTATGCCACATAGGGTTTCATGCGATTGTGATGATAAATCTGTTTTGTGAGTCTTTACTACTATAATCAATTGTTATGCCACATAGGGTTTCATGCGATTGTCATGGTGAATTCTTCCCATAGTTTAGAGAAATCTGTTTTGTGCTTAATAAACTTGTTCAGATTGAGATGATAGTTGCGCCACCTTGCCTTCAAGTAGAGAATCTGCACTTGGTTATCGCGTGTTGTCGTGGACAATAAGCTAATTTGGATTGAGATGATAGATCGCCACCTTGCCTTCAAAGCGAGAGAATCCGTATTGAGTTTGCCGTGTGATGTAGATTACCAATAAGCTTTGTCTAGATTGGTGATAAGATCGCCACCTTGCCTTCAAGTTGAGAATGTATACTTGTTTATCGTCAAATAGTCATCCTTGCTCCATTTCCTCATGCTTTGTTTTCTTGAGGAAACTGGATAGATTTAAAGTAGTTAGCTTAGTTGTAGTTAATGATCTGCGAAACCAGAAAATCCTTAGCTGCAACGTTCTTGGTTTTCTTAACCTTGTGCCTCTTCCAGCTGAGAACAAAAAGATAGGACTTAGATTACTTCTCTTTTCATGCATTCCAGCACAACGAGGGAGCTTCCCCTCCTAATTTGAAGAGCACTCATTGCGTAGTGTACATAGCTGTCCGTACAAACCTGCACTCCAGAGGTGTTAGTTTTTACGCCAACACCTTTGGGTCTAGGAACAATGTCCCAAACATCATTTTTGAGAATTGATTGGTACTCCTCTGACATAGCATCTTTCCAAAGCTGTTGACTGGAAGCTTCTTCCACACTAGAAGGCTCAGACTCAATAATTTGACTCATCAAGGCAACATCACTAGAGAACTTATGTGGCCTTTTACTTTCTCTGAATGTACCTCTAGGAGTTGCGAACCTTTCGGCCTCTTGCATAGTTTGTCTAGCCCAAAGAGGTCTCTTTCTTCTAATCACAATATCGGTAGGCCCATCAGTAGGTTCCAAGGGTTCAACATCTTCCTTTGGTTCAGAAGTCTCCCTCTGAATCTCAAGAGTATGGTCAACTTCCATATCCTGAGGAGGCTCATCATAGTCAATCTCCACATGAGTTCCCTTGGATCTTCTAAATGCAACAACTTCTTCGAATGTGACATCTCTACTAATTTCAATCAACTTCTGACCTGGAACATATATCCTGTAGGCTTTTGATGTCTCACTATAGCCCACGAATATTCCCTTCTTGCTAGAAGGCTCCAACTTAGTTCTCTTCTCTTTTGGAACATGAACCTAGACAGGACATCCAAAGATCCTCAAATGACTAACCTCAGGCTTCTTTCCTATAAAGGCTTCTTCTGGAGTCATATTTTACAAGATCTTGTGAGGACTTCTATTCTGTACATATACTGTAGTCCTAGAAGCTTCTGCCCATAAGAAGGTTTGCTGATCCTAGTCATGAATCATGGCTTTTGCTGCTTCTGCGATTGTCTTGTTCGTTATCTTTGCAACACCATTCTGTTGAGGATTATAGGGAACACAAAACTCCCTCTTAATCCCAGCATCAAAACAAAAATTTCGAAAGCTACAAGAGGTTTATTCTCCTCCATTGTCAGATCGAAGGATCTTAATTCTCTTACCAGAAAGATTCTCTACAAGATCTTTGAATTCCTTGAACCTTTCTAATACTTCCTCGGACTCTTTAGTTTTCAAAAAATAAATCCAAGTTTTTCTAGATTGATCATCAATAAAAAGAACATAATCCAAGAAACCACTCGAAGAAGGAACAGACATAGGTCCACATAAATAAAAATGAATAAGGTCTAAAATACGTTGTACCCCACAATTAAAATTTTTGTTACCCTTAGACATTTTGAAGAAATGAGTAAAAGTCTTGTTAAATCAGTCAAAAAGGTCAAAATTTTGGTGTGCATGTCTTTCATGAGGGATTAAAACACAATATTTTCAAAATCTGACAGTATGGGTCTTCTTAGAGCAGCTTAATCTACAAAACCCAGATCTCAGTTTTTCATCTCTACTTTTTAGGAAAACTGCTATTTTTAGAAATTTTCTAAAAATAGTAACTTTTTCTAGGTTTCTTTTGAAACAGATACTGGCAAAACTTTTCTAAAAATAGAAAGTTTTTAAAAATAGAAAGTTGGTCGGTTAGGGTTCAAACTGATTTTGATTAGCTCAAAATATTTCCATATCAGGCTTGTGCAGTCAGAATCTCAAAATAATCAGTTTTTCCCTAGTGGGTCTATTCTGCTTTTTCAGAAGCATATCAGGAGCTCCGAGGTCATCAATGGAGGTCAGTCAGCTGCCAGGCGTCAGATTCAACACTCAGGCGTTCAACAAAAGGCGAGTTGGTAAGCAAGCACGAAGAACGGAGAAGGAGGTGAAAAAACTATGAAAATTTTCTAACATTGGTTGACTTGGGCGCCCTAGGTGAGAATAGGCGCCCATCTTTTTAGAGCATTAAATGATGAAATTAGGGTTTGCGCCTCCAACCAAAGTTGCTCAGTTCTCTTCCAGCTCCGCAATGAGTCCGACGGTGTAGTCAACAGATCATCCAGTCGCTCGGGATTCGAAGCTAAATAGGGACAATACAAACTGAAGTCGGAAACAAAACGCTAAGCCTATTGTGCAGACGAAAGTGAGAGGTTCATCTCTTTGCTAAAGCAATACCGAGATGTCTTTGCCTGGTCATATGAAGATTTGAAAGTTTTTACACCAAGAGAATTGTCTCACACAATTCCTCTTAAACCTGAAGCGAAGCCCTTCAGGTAAAAGCAACGACACTATAATCCGTTGATTCAAGATACCATCTACGCGGAAATCCAGAAGATGGTGAATGCAACAATTGTCTTTTCGATCCATCATTCCACCTGGGTGTCGAATATAGTTCCTGTGCGCAAGAAGAACGGAGAAATCAAAATTTGCGTGGATTTCAGGAATTTAAATCAATCATCGCTCAAGGATAATTATCCTTTGCTGATCATGGAGCACACCTTGCAGATAGTTACCGGTTCAGATATGGTGTCCTTATTGGATGGTTTTTCTGGTTATAATCAAATTGTAGTAGCTGAAGAAGATCAGTTCAAGATGGAATTCACAACCTTGTGGGGTACATTTGCTTATGAAAGAATGCCCTTTGGCCTCATCAACGTCGGTGCTACTTTTCAGAGAGCCATGGATTTGGCATTTGGAGACTTGAGAAATAAAGTAATCATTGTCTATCTAAACGACCTCACTGATTTCTCGAAGACACAAGGAGATCATTTTTCACACCTAGGGAAGGTCTTCGAGAGATGCAGATACCACAAAATATCGTTAAATTCCAAAGAGTCTATGTTCACGGTGACAGAAGGTAAGTTGCTTGGCCACATCGTCTCCAAGGAGGGAACATGAATTGACCCGAGTCGGGTCAAAGCTATCAGAAGTTTGTCTCTTCCAACAAGCAGAACAGGGGTACATTCTTTCTTCGGTAAAGTGAATTTCATACGAAGATTTGTACCAGATTTTTCTGAGTTGACTAAAGATATATCTGCTATGATGAAGAAGAAGACTGTTTTCAAGTAGACGGAAGAAGGCAAAAAGACGTTTACAACAATAAAAGAAGCCATCAGTCGAGATCTAGTGCTAGTCCGTCCTGATTTTGAAAAGGAATTTATCCTTTATTGCTATGCATCAGAGCATACTCTATCTGCCATTCTGACACAGAAGTTAAATGAAGAAACTGAATCTCCAATAGCTTTCATGAGCGCCAGTTTCAACGACAGTGAATCAAGATACTCTCAGATTGAAAAGAATGCTTATGCAGTGGTCCGACCTGTAAAGAATTTTAGATTTTATATCTTAAATATTCACACCATTGTGTATGTCACAGATCCAGCAGTGAAATGCGTGTTAACTCAACAACAGATGGGTTTCAAGAGAGGAAACTGGGTCGCGAAAGTGCAAGAATATGACTTGGAGATCAAGTCGACCAAACTCGTCCGCAGGAGAGGTCATTGTCAGTTAATAGCAGAAGATGGTGATAAGAAGCTTCAAGCCTAAGGTATACTTGAGATTGAACCTGAAATTGAGGAGGATCTTCCTATGGTCTTACTAATCAAATCTTCGGGAGAATGGTTTATTGAGATATGGTATTACCTAACATATGGTGATTGTCTGAATCATCTGAACAAGCAACAAAAGAGAACGCTTAAGCTAAAAGCACAAAATTATGTAATCATCAACAATGTTTTGTACAAGCGGGGGCTTGACGGAACATTTTTGTTGTGTCACCAAAGATCAACAACGACATTTGCTAGAAGCTTTCCTCAATCAAGCATGCGGTGGTCAGTTTTCTTCGAAGGTGACAACTTTCAAAATCTTGCGGGCACAGTACTTTTGGCCAACCATGTTCCGTGATGCATATGAATGGGTGCATAAATGTCAGTTGTGTCATCAGTTTGTTGGCAAAACGAAGTTGGCAGCCGCTCCTCTCAGGCCAGTTGTTATAGACGCTCCATTTCAGCAATGGGGTTTAGATTTTATTGGTCCTATCAACCCACGTTCTAGCATGGGGCATATTTATGTCCTTACAGCTACTGAACAAGAACATTGTCAGAATCATTCGCAAGTTGGTTGATTCCAAAGAACGAACTTGGCACAAGAAGCTCTATGATGCTCTTTGGGCCGATAGAATTACTCCAAAGAGAGCCATTGGTACCTCACCCTTTATACTCCTGTATTGTACAAAAGCAATGATACCTATGACATTGGAGTTGTTCGCTTTACAGCTGGCAAATGCAGTAGAAGATGGAGAATTCACAGATCCTGTCGAGAAGCGCATCTTGTACCTAACAAAGCTTCAAGAAGAAAGGGTGGAGGTGGTAGAGAGAATCACTCAGCACCAGGAGCGGGTGAAGAAAATTTTTGACAAGAAAGCTCGCCAACGAGATTTCGAGGTGGGAGATCAAGTCCTCTTATGGGATAAGAGACATGAGCCCAAGGGAATGCATGACAAGTTTGATTCCTTGTGGCTAGGACCGTTCAGAATTCATGAGCTCGTAGGAGAGAACACCTATATTCTCTTTTGCTTGGATGGAAGTCTCCTTCCTCTACCACACAGCGGGCAGTACCTGAAGGACTTCGTCCCTTTAGGGGTGGAGTAAGTTTCCGCAAAATCTCTTTGTAAATATTTTTCTTTGTTTCTCATGATGTGTTTCCCCTTTCCATGATGTGATCGTTATGTTGTGTTTCCCCTTTCCGTAACAGTCCTGTCGTGTAATAGGTGATTAGGAGTGTTGTTTTAGGTGATTTTTAGGGAAGTCCAACTATTAGGTGAATGCTAGGAAGTTCGGTTTTAGATGACTTGGGAAAGTCTTGCAACTAGGTGATTAGGAATGACGCTGACTCCGATACCCAATGGACAAGGCACTGGTCTAAGCTGAATCTCTAGAGATTCTATTGTTCTCCTATGCCGTACGTATCCGCATGGTCCCCAAATAGAGCCAATTTTGGTGTTGTACCCGAAAATTAAAATTTTTGTTACACTTGGACATTTTGAAGAAATGAGTAAAAGTCTTGTTAAATTAGTCAAAAAGGTCAAAATTTGGGTGTGCATGTAATGCATGAGGGGTTAAAATGCAAAATTTTCAAAATTGACGATCTGGGTCTGCTAAGAGCAACCTAATCTACAAAACCCAGATCTAAGTTTTTCATCCTTACTTTTTAGGAAAACTGCTATTTTCAAAATTTTTCTAAAAATAGTAACTTTTTTTGGGTTTCTTTTGAAACGGATACTGGCAAAACTTTCTAAAAATAGAAAGTTTATAAAAATAGAAGGTTGGTCCGTTATGGTTCAAACTGATTTTGATTGGCTCAAAATACTTCCATATCAGGCCTGTGCAATCAGAATCTCAAAGTAATCGGTTTTGCCCTAGTGGGTGTATTCTGCTTTTTCAGAAGCATATCAGGAGCTCCGAGGTCAGTCAGCCGCCAGGCGTCAGATTCAACAATCAGGCGTTCAACTGAAGGCGAGTTGGTGAGCAAGCACGAAGAACGAAGAAGGTAAAAAAATTGTGAAAATTTTCTAACACTAGTTGACTTGGGTGCCCTAGGTGAGAATAGGCGCCTATCTTTTCAGGGCATTAAATGATGAAATTAAGGTTTGCGCCTCGAACCAAAGTTGCTCAGTTCTCTTCCAGCTTTGCAACGAGTCCGACGGTGTAGTCAACAGATCATCCAGTCACCCGGGATTCGAATCCGAATAGGGAAGATCCAAACTGAAGTCAGAATGAAAAAGAATAAAAATTATCAAAATTTGACTAAGTCTGGGAACTTTGGGTGCCCCTGGTGAAGAAGGGTGCCCAACTTTTTGGAGAACCTAACTCAGCAGTTAGGGTTTTAGAATATGTTCAATCTCTTCAGTATTCAGCCAGCTTGATAACGCTTGTCTCCGTTAGAACATCTGACTGTCCAAGCTCCGACAGAGTCAAATCAAATTTGAGGATACAAAATGAAGGTTCAAACTTGTAGATGAAGTCAAATGAAAAAATGGCAAAGTCTGGAAGGTTTGGGCGCCCCAGGAGAGAAGAGGCGCCCAAGTTTTCAAGTGCCTAAATAGATGAATTTGCAGATGTGGCTCTAACGCTATTTCTTCACAGTTGATCCAGTTCTCCAATGAGATATTCAACGCATCAATAACAGTTTGCAGTCACCAGATACGAAAAGCTAAATAGAGGGTTTGATGAGAGCTAAGAATTGAGATTCAGAAGCAAATAGGAAAAAGTGAAAAATATTCTAACTCTGGTGAGTTTGGGCGCCCCAGCTTGCTAGGGGCGCCCAAGCTTTTGAAGGCTCAAATCCAATTGTTTGATGAAGTTTCTCCCAGGAGACCCCTCCTAATATTTCCTCAGCTTCGCAACGAGCATAAGCGGCAGTCAATCCGATGCCTGGATCTCCAGATTCTACCAGATCATCTGTGGAAGAGGAGTTAATGAAGAAATTGAAGATCATAAAAATGGCTAACTCTGGACAAAATGGGCGCCCCTGGAGGAAAAAGGATCCCATGAATTCAAAGGTTGAAATGAAGTTTTTAGCCAGAGACGCCTTCAGAACAATCTTCTCAGAACGGGACAGGCTCCGCGATAAATTATTCAGTTCGCTTATCAGAACAATCTGCAAGCCGGAAATCGAGGTCAAAGTAGGGGGTCAAAGTTGTGCAAAGTTGAAAATATAAAAAAAAGTGACTAACACTGCTTGAAGTGGGCGCCGCTAGCCAAGAAGGGCGCCCAACTTCTCATGCCTCAGTAGAATTTTCAAGATTTTCAAAGTTTCAGTTTGTGAGATGAAGCATGGGCGTCGAAGTTCAATGAACATAGATTTTTAGGGTTTTGAAGATGAAAGCCAAAGAAAGCAAACCTAAATCAAACCCTAAGTCTATTTAACACCTCTCTTCAATGCAATTTTCATTATTTTCCAGGTAGCATTCAAAGGAGAAAGTTGGAGCAGTAAGTTTGAAGAAATTTTTCAAGTTTCAATAGCTCAGCTTGTTGGTTATTCATCAAATTTTTCCAGACCAACAACATAAACCCTTGCTTTTTCATCCAGAAGATCAAATTTTTCAAGGAGAAGACCAAGGTTTTCAAATTTTCATTCATTTGCATCTTATCACCTCATTCTTTTGAAGACATTTTCAAGAACTTCATCAAGTTGCAGCAGCTGCTTTTTGCTTTGCATGTCAGTGAAATCCTCAGAGCATTCAGTTTTCAATCATCTGGGTCCTCTCAAATCAATCTTCTAAAGAAAATCCATATCACAACTTTTTTCAAGAAAAGTTTCAAACTCTAGGGTTGGCTGCTTTTTCGATCAGCCATCAGTATTTTGCAAATCTAATCAACTGGATCCATTTCTAATTGTATTCTGAACAAAACCCAGGTGCCAGCTATTTCCGTGAAAAATTGAAAAAAATAGGGTTCGTTGCTTTTTCAATATAAAATCAAAATTTTCGAAAACAGACGATCTGGGTTGTCTTGCAACGAAATTTTGAGCAAAACCCATATCTCAGAAAAATTTCAAAAATTTGTCCGTTGGAGCAATTAAATCAGCATTCTAAAAGGAGTAAGTTGCTCAAAACCTGTCTGAACCTAGGCGAGTTTACAGTCATTCTTCAATGTTTCCGAAATGGAGTACACTCCCAATGTTTTCAAGACTAAATCAGCCCTCTATCATGATTACATCAAAACAGCTGAGACAGACTTGCATCACATCAAGTTGGTGTTTGATCTACACGCTTTGGAGAGCACAGGCAACACTTCAATTAGGAACTTGGGACACTCTGAACTCCTCGCAGCAGCATCTATTGCTATATCAGTTCAGAGTCTTGAGTTCGTAATCGCTTGCCTCAAGCATTACAACCCGGCTACAAGGGAGATTCGATCAGTTGATGGCAGATTGATATGCAATTTGAAGCCCGATATGATTGAGAAGTGTTTTAACATTCCCCCATGGCCTGAGAGTGTCATGTTTTCAAAGTTAAAATTTATGAGAGGACATCCGAAGAGTTTATTGCCTACAGACAAAGGGTGATCGAAGCTCTTCTTTTCATCAGTGAGTTTGTCACAGATATTCCTTCTTGGTACAGTCTTGAAGATGGTTCCTACGTCGGGCTTCATGAAGTGCAAACTTAATTTTAGAGTGTCATTCGTAGCTGTGATGTCAACAATATAGTTGGCGGGAGGATGTATCATATTTCGATGATGTCAGCAAAGTTTGAAAAGGTGGCCAATGAGGTCGAAGATTTCTTTAGGTTAGTTGCAGATGCAGAAGATATTCTAGAAAAGCGGTGTTTTGCTATTGATGGCATAGATGCACCGAACCGGAACACAATTTCTAATTTTCTAGCGGATGTTATCGAACTTTAAAGCAGCTTTCTTCCAGAAGCATTCTTCCCGCTTTCTTTTTACTCTTGGAATAATTTTTATCCATTCTTTGAGAAGAGAAAGAAGATAAAATGTAATAGTTGGCGTTTCCCGATTCTTCCGCTTTCTTAGGTGTTAGATGTTATCTTCTTTCTAGATTTAGAAATAAAGCTTGCTTGCTGAGCAAGCCCTAGATTGTGAAAGCAAGGAGATTTTAGTGTTCCCTACTCCTCTGCCTGTCTATAAATAAGAGCCTTTGCTCATTAGTTTTTTTTAACCATGTTAGTGATAACAAAACGCTGAGCCTATTGTGCCTTCTATTTGTTATTCAAGTGTTGTTCAATTGTTTTATGTTATCAAATTGTTGAGTCTCTTTTAGCCAACAAGGAGTTATTGTAATTGCTGTTCCTATTGTGTAAGAAGAAGATTGCAAGCCTTTTTAGCTACAATTTCTTGTTCCAGGCATGTTAGAAGTAGAATTTGTTTCAAAAATTTGAGTGATAAAATCATGAGCCTCCTTTGCCGTGGTCTTAAGTCTCAAATTTCCGTTATTTGTGTTCTGCTTTTATGATCTTGATTGCAGCTTACATTGAAGTGTGTAGATGTTTGTTGAGAAAGAGTTTATTGAAGCATTTTGTCAGAAAATCAGCCTTGTTAATTTCTAGTTTTTTTTGCTCTGCGTATTACTTGAGAAGTTAGAAACGTCTTTAGCTTAAGTTAGTCGTAGTTGAAGTTCTTAAATCAGAAAATGTCAGCTGCGACGTTTGTGTTTAATAAACCTTGTGCTCTAGCTGATCAAAAGGATAGGCAACTTAGTTTTAGTTTACTTTCTTTCAACACCATTGGCAAGAGGGAGCTTCCCCTCCTAATTTGAAGAGCAGTTTTATTGTGCATTGCTGTCCGTTTCAAATACGCATTCCGGAGGTGCGAATTTAAACGCCAATAGTTTTCTGGCGCGCACCGTGGGGCATGAGCTATTAAACAACAAAGAAAGCTTAGGCTTTATGTCACGGGTATGACTCTCTGGCGTCTTACTGCTCTAGTTCAATAGCTTGATCTTACACCTCTAGTTATCTAGCCGAATTTCCAGATAATTGAAGGAGAGCAAGTAGACATCATCAACAGCCTAAGGATTTTCATCTTTGAGAAGAAGGAGACCCCTGCTCAGTGGGGAAACGCTGCTGTTATTCTAGACAAAGAGGAAGAGAAAGCCGATATTTCAGTCGGAAGACCTGTCTTGCTACCACCCACGTGGGTCTAGACAATCTTGGCGTACATATTCTATACAAGGAGGAGAACTAGAACAAATCCACTCTTCCAAGAAGAAGTTGATCGTTTCTTTCCGCAGACACATCCTACAGAAGTTGGAGAACCGTCCAATGTAGTTCCTGAATTCAACACGGTTCCTAAGTTCAACACCGTACTTGTGTTCGAGGAAGAGGAATCCGAAGCAATGGGTGATAATAAGAACGGCCACAATGACCGCAATCGCAATCGGAGAAGAGGTCCCCCACTGCCTTGGGGTGATAATATCAGACCTTTTTCCCTAGGAGCAAATCATGAATTTCCTAAGGGGTCGAGAAAACACAACATAACGATCACCTCTCGGAAAGGGGAAACAAATGACAAAAAACAAAGAAAAGTATTTACAAAGATTGTTGCGAAAACTTACTCCATGACTGAAGTGACAAAGTGCTTTAGGTTACCCGCTGTGTGGTAGAGGGAGGATACTTCCATCCAAGTGCGAGAGAATATAGGTGCTCTCTCCTGCGAGCTCGTGAATTCTGAACGGTACTAGCCACAAGGAATCAAATTTACCGTGCATTCCCTTGGGCTCATGTCTCTTATCCCATAGGAGGACTTGATCTCCCATGTCGAAATCTCGTTGGCGAGCTTTCTTGTCAAAAATTTTCTTCACCTGCTCTTGGCGCTGAGTGATTCTTTCTACCACCTCCACCCTTTCTTCTTGAAGCTTCGTCAGGTACAAGATGCGCTTCTGGACAGGATCTGTGAATTCTCCATCTTCTACTACATTTGCCAGCTGTAAAGTGAACAACTCCAATGTGATAGGTATCATTGCTTCTGTACCATACAGGAGTATAAAGGGTGAGGTACCAATGGCTCTCTTCGGAGTAATTCTATTGGCCCAGAGAGCATCATTGAGCTTGTTGTGTCAAGTTCGTTGACTGGAATCAACCAACTTGCGAATGATTGTGACAATGTTCTTGTTCGATGATTTAGCTTGTCCATTCCCTTGGGGGGTAATAATCTGATGAATGAGATAAAGTAATGTTGTGATCGAAACAAAACTCCATTAGCTCCTTAGATGAGAAACATGTTGCATTATCTGTCACAATTTTGCGAGGCACCCCGAACCACGTGACAATGTTTTCCTTCTAGAACTCACACACGACCTCGGACGTAGCTTGCTTGGTGGGTATGGCCTCAACCCATTTAGTGAAATAATCAATGGCTGTAAGGACATAAATATGCCCCTTGCTAGAATGTGGGTTGATAGGACCAATAAAATCTAAACCCCATTGCTGAAATGGAGCATCTATAACAATTGGTCTGAGAGGAGCGGCTGCCAACTTCTTTTTGCCAACAAACTGTTGGCACAACTGACATTTATGCACCCATTCATATGCATCGTAGAACATAGTCCGCAAAAAGAACTGTGCCCGCAAGATTTTGAAAGTTGTCACCTTCGAAGAAATTTGACCACCGCATGCTTGATTGTGGAAGGCTTCCAGTAAGCGCCGTTGTTGATCTTTGGTGACACACAACAAAAATGTTCCGTCAAGCCCCCGCTTGTACAGAACGTTGTTGATGATTACATAATTCGTTGCTTTTAGCTTAAGCGTTCTCTTCTGTTGCTTGTTCAGGTGATTCGGGCAATCACCATATGTTAGGTAATACCATATCTCAGTAAACCATTCTCCCGAAGATTCGATTAGTAAGACCATAGGAAGATCCTCCTCAATTTCAGGTTCAATCTCAAGTATACCTTAGGCTTGAAGCTTCTTATCAACATCTTTTGCTATTAACTGACAAAGACCTCTCCTGCGGACGAGTTTGGTCGGCTTGATCTCCAAGTCATATTCTTGCACTTTCCCGACCCAGTTTCCTCTCTTGGAACCCATCTGTTGTTGAGTTAACACGCTTTTCACTGCTGGATCTGTGACATACACAATGGTGTGAATATTTAAGATATAAAATCTAAAATTCTTTACAGCTCGGATCACTGCATAAGCATTCTTTTCAATCTGAGAGTATCTTGATTCGCTGTCGTTGAAACTGGCGCTCATGAAAGCTATTGGAGATTCAGTTTCTTCATTTAACTTCTGTGTCAGAATGGCAGATAGAGTATGCTCTGATGCATAGCAATAAAGGATAAATTCCTTTTCAAAATCAGGATGGACTAGCACTAGAACTCGACTGATGGCTTCTTTTATTGCTGTAAACGCCTTTTTGCCTTCTTCCGTCCATTTGAAAGAAGTCTTCTTCTTCATCATAGCAGATATATCTTTAGTCAACTCAGAAAAATCTGGTATAAATCTTTATATGAAATTCACTTTACTGAAGAAAGAATGTACCCCTGTTCTGCTTGTTGGAAGAGACAAACTTCTGATAGCTTCGACCCAGCTCGGGTCAATTCGTGTTCCCTCCTTGGAGACGATGTGGCCAAGCAACTTACCTTCCGTCACTGTGAAGATAGACTCTTTGGGATTTAACGATATTTTGTGGTATCTACATCTCTCGAAGACCTTCCCTAGGTGTGAAAAATGATCTCCTTGTGTCTTCGAGAAATCAGTGAGGTTATCTAGATAGACAATGATTACTTTATTTCTCAAGTCTCCAAATGCCAAATCCATGGCTCTCTGAAAAGTAGCACTGGCGTTGATGAGGCCAAAGGGCATTCTTTCATAGGCAAATGTACCCCACGTGGTTGTGAATTGCATCTTGAACTGATCTTCTTCAGTCACTGCAATTTGATTATAACCAGAAAAACCATCCAGTAAGGACAGCATCGCTGAACTGGTAACCGTCTGCAAGGTGTGGTCCATGATCGGCAAAGGATAATTATCCTTGAGCAATAATTGATTTAAGTTCCTGAAATCCATGCAAATTTTGATTTCTTCGTTCTTCTTGCACACAAGAACTATATTCGACACCCAGGTGGAATGATGAATCGGAAAGATGATCTCTGCATTCACCATCTTCTGGATTTCTGCGTAGATGGTATCTTGAATCTGCCGATTATAGTGTTGTTGCTTTTGCCTGAAGGGCTTCGCTTTAGGTTTAAGAGGAATTGTGTGAGACAATTCTCTTGGTGCAAAAACTTCTAAATCTTCATATGACCAGTCGAAGACATCTCGGTATTGCTTGAACAAACAGATGAACCTCTCAGTTTCCTCTGCAGTGCAACATGTACCCAGATTAACAAGCCTAGGCTTGTGAACTGTTCCAATATTTACTTATTGATATTCTGCCGAGGTTCTTTCGCTTGAATTTCTCTGATCTTGTATGTATCTGTAATGCCTGTCAAAAATATTCTCCAAGGAAACCAAGCCCTTGGGAATCTTATTTCCTTTGAATTGGATAATGCTTGAATCTGGTTCTTCTGGACTTTCTTTGTCTTCAGCAAGCTTTGGCGCATCTGGAACTTATGTTACTGCTTCACTGTGAGTGAATGAACTGCCCTTGAAGTACAATTCTTTGAAATTATCTCCCATAACAAGAAACTCTTTGATGTGATCATCGTCATTAAAGACTTTCCAATTATCATAGTTGTCAGGTACAACTGGCTTGTATATTAACTCAATGGCAAATGCATTCTAACGGAAGTCAGAATGTGGCATGAAAAGTGAAGTTGACACTGCGAGGGCATCTGCTCTGCTATTTTCTAGACGTGGAATGTACTTGATATCAAAAGCTTCGAACCAATCTATTGCATTCCACACCCTATTTCTATATTGTCGAAGACGATCTGCTTTCACTCTGAACTGATCTCTAACTTGCTTGACAACAAGCTCCGCATCACGTTCGACTATGAGATGTTTAATACCCATATCCTTTGCATTCCTGAGACCTAGTAAAAGCGCCTCATATTCAAATTGCAAGCAGTATGCAAATGTATGCAAATGTATACAATCGTCCTTCAGGAGAAATTATCACAACTCCCGCTCCCGAGCCAGCAGTGGAACAACTACCATCGAACAGCAAGGTCGACAACTTAGGATCATCTGCTGATTTCTTTGTGGTACACGGGATCTCTTGACTTTCTTCAGGTATGTCTGACAACATGGCGAAAGTACCAAGACCCGTTTCTTGATATAGAACTTGAGCTTGAGGATCTTGAGACTTCACGACCGCAATTCGAGATTTGGGCTCTGGTTTCACCTTGAAAGTTCCATTCTTAAATGGAATGTTCGCAGAAGACCAATCCATTTGAATCTCTCCACCGAGGTCCTTGCGAAAGCTTCTACTTAATAGCATCTTGTAGCTAGCTGGAATGTCAGCTACTAGGATGGTCATCATGATTTCTTTTTCAGGACAGGCCGCCAACCTCACTTGAGCATCTTTTAATTGTGCGACTAACGGTATTGACTTGGACTCCTGTGAGTAACATTTGTCCCTTGTCTTGGTGCACGAAAATCCTAGAGCGTTCATCACTTGTAGAGGCATGACTTTGTTTGGAGCTCTGGAATCGATGATACAATTGCTCAATTTTTAACCCCCTATATACAGAGAAATATAGAAGGGCTTAGGCTTGTCTTCCGCCGGAACGGATGATTCGAGCAATGTGGGCTGCTTGACAGGTCCTTTCTTCACGAATTTGAGAAGTCGGTCCACCTTCTCTCAATGATCTTGGAGATAATCTAACTGAGAAATCCGCTCTTTGTTCTTCATCAAAGAATCTACAATATCAAAGTTTGCTGAAGATGAGTCTCCAACAACTGCTTTCACGTTCTCTTGAGAAGACTTAACATTTGAAGTAGAAGCTACTTCTTTTCCTTTTTCTTTGTCTTTTTGTATTTTCAGTCTCTCTTCTTCTTCTTCTCTCTGTGCCCTCAGATGTTGAGCTCTCGTGAACACAGGAGTTGTGTGATTCTCAGGATTTACTACAAGAGAGTACTGACGAATATCTTCTTCTTGATCTTCAAAATCGGGTTCACTTTCAAAGTAGCCCGTTGCGGAGTCGCCATCGAAGTTGTCCGATTGAGGTAAGACAACATTCGAACTTGGAGTTGGTACGAAACTTGGTGTAGGTGTAGCTTCGGCATATCCCATTATCTCGTTCATTCTGACATTTTCGGGGCAAGTGGCGCCAGTATGATCAGTGGAATCATGAAAAGAGCAGAACACAACATTTTGTCTATTGTCAGCGGCTTGCTTTGGTGGAGGTGGCCCTCGTGGCCTATAATTGTTGTAAGGCTGAAAATTATTTCTCCTTGACTGGTACAGCTGTTGAGGCTGATAAGGCTGTTGTGGTGCTTGATACGGTTGTGGTGTGGGCAAGGTGGGTGGTGGTGCAACCTGAGCAAGAGGCGTAGGCTGGAGTGGCAATTGCCTCTTGAGAAAAGTCACTTCATTGGCAGCCCTTTCAAGTAATGAATCAGCAGAACTTTGAACCAAAGGCCTAATAGTATCTCCTTTGATCTTTCTTGAAGTGATCATGTTGTCTTCAATTTCTATGGCAGCTTGTTGTGCATCTTCCAGTTCTGTCTCATTGGCCGATCTCAGGATAAAAGCGATCTCTGATGGAAGCGCGTTGACAAAACTGCTCAACAAGATCTTAGGAAATGGATTGAGTGTGTATGAGAGGCGAGTGACCAGGCAGTTAAACCTTGCCACCAACTCCCTCATTTGTTCATTGTCCTCCTTTGAATTTGAGAGCTGAGCGAACAACTGATGGCTATCTTCAGTTGGCTTGAACCTTGCAAGAAACTTTTTAGTCATAGTATTCCAGTTGGTTATGCAACCGGGCTCCAAGTGATTGAACCATTCGGTAGCAACTCGCACGAGAGTCTCAACAAAGAGACGTACAATAATATTTTCATGAGCTACATGCAAAACAACGCAAGCCGTTGAAAAGGCTGAAAGATGATCATCAGGATGTTGACTTCCATCACCTTGGAACCGTGGAAAGTGTTTTCTCGACCCCTTAGGCAATTCATGATTTGCTCCTAGGGCCAAAGGTCCGATATTATCACCCCAAGGCAGTGAGGGACCTCTTCTCCGATTGCGATTACGGTCGTTGTGGCCGTTGTTATTATCACCCATTGCTTCAGGTTCTTCTTCCTCGAACACAGGTACAGTGTTGAACATAGGAACTGTGTTGAATTCAGGAACTGCGTTAGACGGTTCTCCAACTTTTGTATGATGTGTCTGCGGAAGGAAAGGATCAACTTCTTCTTGGAAGAGCGGATTTGTTCTTGTTCTCCTCCTTTTATAGACTATGTACTCCAGGATTGTCTAGACCCACGCGAGTGGTGTCAAGACAGGCCTTCCGGCTGCAATATTGGCTTTCTCTTCCTCTTTGTCTAGAATAACAGCAGTGTTTCTCCACTGAGCAGGGGTCTCCTTTCTCTCAAAGATGAAACTCCTTAGGCTGCTGATGATGTCTACTTGCTCTGCTTTAATTATTTGGAAATTCGGTTGGATAACTGGAAGTGTAAGATCAGGCTGTCGAACAGGGGCAGTAGGACGCCAAAGAGTCATACCCGTGACATAAAGCCTAAGCTTTCTTTGTTGTTTAATGCCTCGTGCCCCATGGTGGGCGCTAGAAAATTGTTGGCGTTTAAATTCGCACCTCTAGAATGCGTATTTGAAAAGGACAACTATGCATAGTAAAACTGCTCTTCAAATTAGGAGGGGAAGCTCCCTCTTGCTGATGGTGTTGAAAGAAAGTAAACTAAAACTAAGTTGCCTATGTTTTTGATCAGCTAGAGCACAGGGTTTATTAAACACAAACATGGCAGCTGGGATTTTCTGATTTAAGAACTTCAACTACGACTAACTTAAGCTAAAGACGTTTCTAACTTCTCAAGTAATACGTAGAGCAAGAGAAACTAGAAATTAACAAGGTTGATTTTCTGACAAAATGCTTCAATAAACTCTTTCTCAACAAACATCTACACACTTCAATGTAAGCTAAAATCAAGATCATAAAAGCAGAACACAAATAACGGAAATTTGAGACGTTAGACCAAGGCAAAGGGGGCTCATGATTTTATTACTCAAACTTCTGATACAAAATCTACTTCTAACATTCCTGGAACAAGAAATTGCAGCTAAAGAGGCTTGCAATATTGTTCTTACACAATAGGAACAATAATTACAATAACTCCTTGTTGGATAAAAGAGACTCAACAATTTGCTATCATAAAACAATCGAACAACACTTGAGTAACAAATAGAAGGCACAATAGGCTCAGCGTTTTGTTATCACTAGCATGGTTAAAGAAAACTAATGAGCAAAGGCTCTTATTTACAGGCAAGTAGAGGAGTAGGGAACCCTAAAATCTCCTTGCTTTCACAATCTACGGCTTGCTCAACAAGCAAGCTTTATTTCTAAATCTAGAAAGAAGATAACATCTAACACCTAAGAAAGCAAAAAAACCGGGAAACGCCAACTATTACATTTTATCTTCTTTCTCTTCTCAGAGAATGGATAAGAATTATTCCAAGAATAGAAAGAAAGCGGGAAGAAAGCTTCTGGAAGAAAGCTCGATCACATCCGCTAGGAAGTTAGAAATTGTGTCTCGGTTCGGTGCATCTATGCCATCAATAGCAAAACACCGCTTTTCTAGAATATCTTTAGCATCTACAACTGACCTAAGGAAATCTTCAACCTCATTGGCCGCCTTTTCAAACTTTGCTGACATCATCGAAATATGACTCATCCTCCCGCCAACTGTATTGCTGCCATCACAGCTGCGAACAACACTCTAAAATTTAGTTTGCACTTCATCAAGCCCTTTGTAGGAACCATCTTCAAGACTATACTGAGAAGGAATCTCTGTGACAAACTCATTGATGAAAAGAAGAGCTTTGATCACCCTTTGTCCTTAGTGGTGCAGTGACTTCGTGAATTCCAACTAAGGATAATAGTTATAGATGTGTTGCACGCTCAATGATCCCTCGGTGTTCAACCCTCTGAATTGACCTTGATAGGCCACTAGGTAGACTAGGTAAGAAACCATATGGAATCCATGAAACTGGAAGTATTTTGTTATCTGTTGATGAAGTCTGTCACTGATCAAGGTAGGCTAATTATAGAACTCGGTCTTCTTCAGCATGTGGGGTATGGCATAAAACATCCAAGGCTTAAACTTGGTAGCATCGTCCGATTCAGTGACCCTGTTGAGCAAGGTGATTATAATAGCAATTTCATCCTTAAACACTCCTCGCCCGACGTTCTTAGGCAAAGTCTTATTTTTCTCCTTCATCCACCTTTGTGCAATCTTCTTGGTATATTTTTCTTTGTGCATTTCCCATATCCTTTCACATTCACCCTTTGAGATAGTGACGCTTTCAGGCCATGGGGGAATGGAAAAACACTTCTCGATCATATCAGGCTTCTGATTGCAAATCAATCTGCCATCAACTGATTGAATTTCCCTTGTAGCCGGGTTGTAATGCTTGATGCAAGCGATTACGAACTCAAGACTCTGAACTGATATAGGAATAGACGCTGCTGCGAGGAGTCCAGAGTGTCCCAGGTTCCTAATGGAAGTGTTGCCTGCACTCTCCAAAGCGTGTAGATCAAACACCGGCTTGATATGATGCAAGTCTGTCTCAGCTGTTTTGATGTAATCATGATAGAGGGCTGATTCAGTCTTGAAAACATTGGGAGTGTACTCCATTTCAGAAACCTTGAGGAATGACTGTAAACTCGCGTAGGTTTAAACAAGTTTTGAGCAACTTACTATTTTTAGAATGCTGATTTTCTTGCTCCAACGGATAAATTTTTTGAAACTTTTTTTGAGATATGGGTTTTGCTCAAAATTTCGTTGCAAGACAACCTAGATCGTCTGTTTTTGAAAATTTTGATTTTATACTGAAAAAACAGCAAACGCTAATTTCTTTAATTTTTCACGAAAAAAGCTGGCACCTGGGTTTTGTTCAAGATACTCTTAGAAATGGACCTAGTTGATTAGATTTGCAAAATACTGATGGCTGATAAAAAAAGCAGCCAACCCTAGAATTTGAAACTTTCTTGAAAAAAGCTGTGATATGGGTTTCCTTCAGAAGACTGATTTGAGAGGACCTAGATGATTGAAAACTGAATGTGCTGAGGATTTCACTGACATGTAAAGCAAAAAATAGCTGCTGCAACTTGATGAAGTTCTTTGAAAATTTCTTCAGAAAAATGAGGTGATAAGACCCAGATGACTGAAAATTTGAAAACCGTGGCCTTCTCCTTGAAAAATTTGATCTTTTGGATGAAAAGGCAAGAAAAAGCAGGGGTTTATGTTGCTGGTCTGAAAAATTTGATGAATAACCAGCAAACTGAGCTCTTGATCTTGAAAAATTTCTTCAAACTTGCTGCTCCAACTTTCTCCTTTGAATGCTACCTGGAAAAATAATGAAAATTACATTGAATAGAGGTGTTAAATAGACTTAGGGTTTGATTTAGGTTTGCTTTCTTTTGCTTTCATCTTCAAAACCCTAAAAATCTCTTTTCATTGAACTTGGACGCCCATGCTGTTGTAATTTTGAAGCTTTTTGAAAATTTTGCAAATTTCACTAAGGCATGAGAAGTTGGGCGCCCTTCTTGGCTAGGGGTGCCCACTTCAGGTAGTGTTAGTCATTTTTTTGATAATTTCAACTTTGTACAATTTTGACCTCCTACTTTGACCTCGATTTCCGGCTTGCAGATTGATTTGATGGGCGAGCTAAATGATTTATCGCGGAGCCTGACCCATTCTGAGAAGATTGTTCTGGAGGCGTCTCTGGCTAAAATCTTCATTTCGACCTTCGAATTCATGGGAGCCTTTTTCCTCCAGGGGCGCCCATTTTGTCCAGAGTTGGCCATTTTTAATGATGTTCAGTTTTTTCATTAACTCCTCTTCTACAGATGATCTTGTCGAATCTGGTGATCTGGGCATTGGATTGACTGATGGTTATGTTCGTTGTGAAGTTGATGAAATATTAAGAGGGGTCTCTGGGGAGAAACTTCATCAAACATTTGGATTTGAGCCCTCAAAAGCTTGGGGGCCCCTAGGAAGCTGGGGCGCCCAAACTCACCAGAGTTGGAATATTTTTCATTTTTTCCTGTTTGCTTCTGAATCTCAAGTCTTAGCTCTCATCAAACCCTCTGTTCAGCCTCTCGTGTCTGGCAACTGCAAGTTCTGATTGACACGCTAAATACCTCGTTGGAGAGCCGGATCAACTGTGAAGAAATCGTGTTAGAGCTGCGTATGCAAAATCATCTGTTTAGGCCATTGAAAACTTGGGCGCCTCTTCTCTCTTGGGGCGCCCAAACCTTCCAGACTTGGCCGTTTTTATCTAATTTTCATCTTCTCTTTCAAACTGTCATTCTGTATGTTCCACTTTGATTTGAATCTGCTGGAGATTGGACAGTCGGATGTGCTGACGAAGACAGGCATTGCGAAGCTGGTTGAATACTGAAGAGATTGAACATATTGTCAAACCCTAACTGCTGAGTTAGGTGCTCCAAAATGGTGGGCGCCCTTCATCACTAGGGGCGCCCAAAGTTCCCAGACTTAGTCAAATTTTGATAATTTTCATTCTTTTTCATTCTGACTTCAGGTTGGATCCCCCCTATTCGACTTTGAATCCCGGGCGACTGGATGATCTGTTAACTGCACCGTCAGAGTCATTGCAGAGCTGGAAGAGAACTAGGCAACTTTGGTTGGAGGCGCAAACCTTAATTTCATCATTTAATGCCCTATAAAAATGAGCGCGTATTCTCACTTGGGGCGCCCAAGTCAACAAGTGTTAGAAAATTTTTCGCAGTTTTTTCACATTCTTCTCCGTTCTTCGTGCTTACTCACCAACTCGCCTTCTGTTGAACACCTGAGTGTTGAATCTAACACCTGACAGTTGACTGACCTCCATTGATGACTTCAAAGCTCTTGATATGCTTCTGATAAAGCACAATGGACCCACTAGGGAAAAACTGATTATTTTAAGATGCCGACTGCATGAGCCTGATGTGGAAGTATTTTGAGCGAATCAAAATCAGTTTGGACCCTATCGGACCAACTTTCTATTTTTAGAAAGTTTCTATTTTAGAAAGTTTTGCCAGTATCTGTTTCAAAAGAAACCCAGAAAAACCCAGAAAAAGTTACTATTTTTAGAAAATTTCTAAAAATAGCAGATTTCCTAAAAATTAGGGATGAAAAACTAAGATCTGGGTTTTGTAGATTAAGCTGCGCTGAGTAGACATAGATAGTCATATTTTGAAAATTTTGCGTTTTAAGCACTCATGCAAGACATGCACACCCAAATTTTGACATTTTTGACTGATTTAACAAGACTTTTACTCATTTCTTCAAAATGTCTAAGTGTAACAAAAATTTTAATTTTGGGGTACAACATTGGCTTTTTTTGGGGACCATGGCAGATACTTATGGCATAGGAGAACCATAGAGTCTCTGGAGTTTGAGCTTAGACCAGTGCCTTGTCCATTAGGTATCAGAGTCAGCATCATTCCTAATCACCTAGTTGCAAGACTTTCCTAAGTCACCTAAAACCGGACTTCCTAGCAATCACCTAATAGTTGGACTTCCTCAAAAATCACCTAAAACAAGACTCCTAACCAAAGTTGCTCAGTTCTCTTCTAGCTCTATAACGAGTTCGACAGTGTAGTCAATGGATCATCCAGTCGCTCGGGATTCAAAGCCGAACAAGGAGGATCAAAATTGAAGTCGGAATTAAAAAGAATGAAAATTATCAAAATTTGAATAAGTCTGGGAACTTTGGGCAGCCCTGGTGAAGAAGGGCGCCCAACTTTTTGGAGCACCTAACTCAGCAATTAGGGTTTGAGAATATGCTCAATCTCTTCAGTATTCAGCCAGCTTTGCAACGCCTGTCTCCGTCTGGAAGGTTTAGGCGCCCCAGGAGAGAAGAGGCGCCCAAGTTTTCAAGGGCCTAAACAGATGAATTTGCAGAAGTAGCTCTAACATGATTTCTTCACAGTTGATCCGGCTCTCCAACGAGATATTCAGCGTGTCAATCAGAGTTCGCAGTCGCCTGATACAGGAGGCTGAACAGAGGGTCTGATGAGAGCTAAGAACTGGGATTGATAAGCAAACAGGAAAAAGTGAAAAATATTCTAATTCTGGTGAGTTTGGGCGCCCTAGCTTGATAGGGGTGCCCAAGCTTTTGAAGGCTCAAATCTAATTGTTTGATGAAGTTTCTCCCAGGAGACCCCTCCTAATATTTCATCAGCTTCGCAACGAGCATAACCGGCAGTCAATTTGATGCATGGATAACCAAATTCGACGAGATCATCTGTAGAAGAGGAGTTAATGAAGAAATTGAAGATCATAAAAATGGCTAACTTTGGACAAAATGGGCGCCCCTGGAGGAAAGAGGCTCCCATGAATTCGAAGGTTGAAATGAAGTTTTTAGCTAGAGACGCCTCCAGAACAATCTTCTCAGAACGGGTCAGGCTCCGTGATAAATCATTCAGCTCGCCCATCAGATCAATTTGCAAGCAGGAAATTGAGTTCAAAGTAGGGGGTCTAAGTTTTGCAAAGTTGAAAATATCAAAAAAATGACTAACACTGCTTGAAGTGGGCGCACCTAGCCAAGAAGGGCGCCCAACTTCTCATGCCTTAGTGAAATTTGCAAAATTTTCAAGAAGTTTCAAAATTGCAAGAGGATGAGGACGTCCAAGTTCAATGAACAGAGATTTTTAGGGTTTTGAAAATGAAAGCAAAAGAAAGCAAACCTAAATCAAACCCTAAGTCTATTTAACACCTCTCTTCAATGTAATTTTCAGTAGTTTTGCAAGTAGCATTCAAAGGAAAAAGTTGGAGCAGCAAGTTTGAAGAAATTTTTCAAGATTCAAGAGCTCAGTTTGTTGGTTATTCATCAAATTTTTTAGACCAGCAACATAAACACTTGCTTTTTCATTCTTTTTCATCCAGTAAATCAAATTTTTTAGGGAGAAGGCCAAGGTTTTCAAATTTTCAACCATCTGGGTTTTATAACCTTATTCTTCTAAAGAAATTTTCAAAGAACTTCATCAAGTTGCAGCAGCTGTTTTTTGCTTTGCATGTCAGTGAAATCCTCAGAGCATTCAAATATCAATCATCTGGGTCCTCTCAAATCAATCTTCTGAAGGAAACCCATATCACAGCTTTTTTTGAGAAAGTTTCAAATTCTAGGGCTGGCTGCTTTTTGGATCGGTCATCAGTATTTTGCAAATCTAATTAACTGTGTCCATTTCTAAGAGTATTCTGAACAAAACCCAGGTGCCAGCTTTTTTCGTGAAAAAATTGAAAGAATTAGGGTTTGCTGCTTTTTCAATATAAAATCAAAATTTTCGAAAACAGACGATTAGGGTTGTCTTGCATCAAAATTCTGAGCAAAACCGATATCTCAGAAAAAATTTCAAAAAATTTGTCCGTTGGAACAAGAAAATCAGCATTTTAAAAATAGTAAGTTGTTCAAAACTTGTCTGAACCTAGGCGAGTTTACAGTCATTCTTCAAGGTTTCCGAAATGGAGTACACTCCCAATGTTTTCAAGACTGAATCAGCTCTCTATCATAATTACATCAAAACAGTTGAGATAGACTTGCATCATATCAAACCGGTGTTTGATCTACACGCTTTGGAGAGCGCAGACAACACTTCCATTGAGAACCTGGGACACTCTGGACTCCTCGCAGCAGCGTCTACTTCTATATTAGTTCAGAGTCTTGAGTTCGTAATCGTTTGCATGAAGCATTACAACCTGGCTACAAGGGAGATTCAATCAGTTGAGATAGTTGGTTATTTGCGGGAAATAAACTCAAGAGTGGATCGTGAGTTTCATTGTCAAAGGAAAGGAGATCTTGGCACTGATGTTTCAGTTGAGAGAGAACACTCATGAGCTACGTCAAGGTATCCAAGGGTTTGAACAAAGAGTGGCTGAAGTAAAACCAAGGCATGAAATTATTATTGTTGATTTAGATACAGCCTATGGTTCAGCAGTTTCAAAAGAATACGAGAGGCAGATCCTTGCTTGGAGAGAGCGTCATGTTTTCAAAGTTAAAACTTACGAGAGGACATCCGAAGAGTTTGTTACCTACAGACAAAGGGTGATCGAAGCTCTTCTTTTCATCAATGAGTTTGTCACAGAGATTCCTTCTCGGTATAGTCTTGAAGATGGTTCCTACGTCGGGGTTGATGAAGTGCAAATTGAATTTCAGAGTGTTGTTCGCAGCTGTGATGGCAGCAATATAGTTGGCAGGAGGATGAGTCATATTTCGATGATGTCAGCAAAGTTTGAAAAGACGGCCAATGAGGTTGAAGATTTCCTTAGGTTAGTTGTAGATGCTAAAGATATTCTAGAAAAGTGGTGTTTTGCTATTGATGGCATAGATGCACCGAACCGGGACACAATTTCTAACTTCCTAGCGGATGTGATCGAGCTTTAAAGCAGCTTTCTTCTAGAAGCTTTTTTCCCGCTTTCTTTCTATTCTTTGAATAATTCTTATCCATTCTTGGAGAAGAGAAAGAAGATAAAATGTAATAGTTGGCGTTTCCCCGTTTTTTTGCTTTCTTAGGTGTTAGATGTTATCTTCTTTCTAGATTTAGAAATAAAGCTTTCTTGCTGAGCAAGCCCTAGATTGTGAAAGCAAGGAGATTTTAGGGTTCCCTACTCTTTTGCTTGCCTATAAATAAGAGCCTTTGCTCATTAGTTTTCTTTAACCATGCTAGTGATAACAAAACGCTGAGCCTATTGTGCCTTCTATTTGTTATTCAATTGTTGTTCAATTGTTTTATGATAGCAAATTGTTGAGTCTCTTTTAGCCAACAAGGAGTTATTGTAATTGTTGTTCCTATTGTGTAAGAACAAGATTGCAAGCCTTTTTAGCTGCAACTTCTTGTTCCAGGCATGTTAGAAGTAGATTTTATTTCAGAAGTTTGAGTAATAAAATCATGAGCCTCCTTTGCCTTGGTCTAACATCTCAAATTTCCGTTATTTGTGTTCTGCTTTTATAATCTTGATTTTAGCTTACATTGAAGTGTGTAGATGTTTGTTGAGAAAGAGTTTATTGAAGCATTTTGTCAGAAAATCAACCTTGTTAATTTCTTGTTTCTCTTGCTCTGCATATTACTTGAGAAGTTAGAAATGTCTTTAGCTTAAGTTAGTTTTAGTTGAAGTTCTTAAATCAAAAAATCTTAGCTGCGGCGTTTGTGTTTAATAAACCTTGTGCTCTAGCTGATCAAATTGATAGGCAACTTAGTTTTTAGTTTACTTTCTTTCAACACCATTAGCAAGAGGGAGCTTCCCCTCCTAATTTGAAGAGCAGTTTTACTGCGCATAGCTGTCCGTTTGAAATATGCATTGCAAAGGTGCAAATTTAAACGCCAACAAAATACACTTAGATCTACTTTCTCTACTATGGAAAGGAGCTTTTGAATTCTTACCCATAGCACATCCTTTGCAAGTTCCTTCATGCTCCTGATTGAACTTAGGAAGTCCCGTGACCATCTTGTCCGTGATAGGTAATGGTCGGAAGTGGAGGTGAGCGAATCTTTGATGCCACAGATCACATAGGCTTGAAGAATCATGAACTAATGCTTGAAGAGGATGAGCGCATAGCCTATAAAGGCTTTCATGTCTAACACCAATTACTTGAGCATCCTTGAAACTGGAATTCTCCATCCACACAAGAACTTTGCCTTTGGAGAAGGCAACTTGATATCCTTTATCTTCTAGAGCTTAAATACAAAATAAGATTGTGCTTGATTCTTGGAACATAAAGAACATCTCTCAATTGAATTGTCATGCTGGAATCCAAATGAATAGTAGAGGTACCAATCCCTTTCACGGAGTAGCCAACATCATCTCCAATAAAAACTTGTTTGAAAGAATCTTTTTCCACCAAAATTGATAGGTGCTCGTTAAATCCAGTGATGTGTCGAGAAGCACCTCTATCAATCAGGCAAGTGTTGGTATTTGTAGGTACATTGCTTGATAATGCTGAATAGAACAAGTATTCACATGAATGCTTCTGTGGAGAAGCATCATCAACATTTGCAACGGTGGCTTGTTGCTTAGGTCTAGTTGGACAATGCTTGGCAAAGTGACCATACTTGTCACATCTAAAGCGTTGGATCTTGGACATGTCTCTCTTCTTCTCTGAGGCAGGTGCATCATCATTTCCCTTATCTCGATTCCTCTTGAAGAACCCTTTCTTTCCATCTTTTTGTTTCTTTTTCGAAGTATGAGAGGCGAGAACATGAATATGCTCATTCTTTGAACTTTGACCAACACCTCTAGCCACCAACCTTCATTCTTCTTGAATGCAATCTGACCTTAGACGATCAAACTTAGGCAATTTTGATCTTGCACTGATTCCCTGAATGAAGGATTCCCAAGACAAAGAAAGACCATTGAGAGCAAGCATAGTCGTGTCTTTGTCATCAACCATATGCCCAATTGTTGAGAGCTGATCTCTCAAATCTGAAGTACTCATGAAGTATGCAATCACTGATTCTTCTTTCGCTATCTTCACATGGTGTAGTGTTGATGTGTTTTTCGTGACCGCACCAACGCAGAATAAAGTCGCCAACGGCTACCCTACTATCTCTTGATCAAAGTATTCCGCATGCTAAGATTGCAAGAAAGTTCATGCGTTCAACTCTAAGGTTCTTTTAGTGCGAATAGGCTCAGTTGGCTCGATGTGATTTGCTGGTATTTCAAGGGGACTTACGGAATTGTTCGGCAGCGGAGAAAGGAATTCAAATGCTCGAAAGATTTGTCTATGAAGCGTGGGTTTCCTATTCTAACCAGAAAGTACTGAATTGAAAGGGGTAGCAGGGTTTAGAGAGTCTAAATCTATTCTAAGGCGTGGGATATGGAGCTCAACTTCAGCAAACTTCAACCAAACTTCGCTTTGCCTCGCATCGGACAGCTTCCACGGAGTTGGTGCAATCTTCAAGGGAGATAACTAAAGATGTTCAAACCACCACTTGACATAAAGATACCATCACAACGACGCATACCATTATTCAAACTGTGATTGAAGTTAAGTACATGATATTCTAGTTGACCACACAAGGTGCATTCACCATCAGCGAATACACTAGTGGTATGGATAGACGAAGTTGCTTAGATCAAACACCACATTCCACAATTAACATCTACGTGCATGGAATGAAAATTATACTACTTTGAACTATTTTACGCTACCATTTGAATCGGAAGGACGAAGAAACCTTGCTAGCTACTCACAACAAAGATGAAATTCACCATCAATGAAAAACTCTTTTATTGAGAGAGTGTTCACAACAATTTCTTACAAAGTTTTTAAAGGGAAAACTTTCCCTCTTCTTCAACTACACTATCAATCTATACTAAGCTACTTCTAAGCTATCACCTAGTTGTCTCTCTACTCTGAGTTCTACTCTAATGAGATACAAATGAGGGGGACTCCCCCTTTTATAGATGGCCCAGTCCAACGGACGGCTCAGATTACAATCGACTGGATGGCCCAGATCGTGCCACCTCAGCCCTAAACAAGATTTACCCTAAAAACCGCCACCAAGAGGAGTGGGGTAATAAATGAGCCATAAACGTCCATCTTTCTAGAAGATTCCAGCCTTGAAACGCGTTCACACTGTTCTTGATCTTCTTCTTGACATTGTTCTTCAATTTCGCTCGAGCTTCCATTCTTTTCTCTATCCTGAGCTTTGAAAATATTTCTTCCTTGTCACTAAGTCACAACACTTAGCCACTTTTTGCAACTTTTCTTCCCTCGAGGTTGAAATGTCATCTTGGATTATTTTCATCATCACTTAAGTCATCACCGCTTGGTCTCGACGTTCCTCCTGCAAAACAAGCAAGGAGAAGAGTAATAGAACATTTCATAATATAAACTCAACTTACTTACCAGGATTTCCAAGGGTTCATCGTTTTTCCCTAGCCAACTTCGCGTTTAGATCCTTCATGCCTTAGCCAAATTTTCAACTTCCTGTATTCTGCCTGGGCATACTTCACTCTGCCATTTCATCCAACTCAGACTCGAGAAGAAATCCTTTAATCAGGAACTCGATCAAAAATCATCTAGGCGATCACTTTCAAATTCATCTGCCAAGGCATTTTATCTTCAACAACATCATTTATTCCTTGCCTTAGAAAAATTTTCAAATTTCCCTTAGGAAATTCATCAACCGGGTGCCCATCAAAAAATCTCCATCCTGAAGGCTGCAGCGAAGCATGGAAGACTTTAAAATCAACTCCTCATCGATAATCTTCAATACCCAGAAGAAAATTTCCTTCAAAACGCGTCAAACTTATGGGTGCACAACGAACGGGTTAATTTATTTTTCGAATTTTCCACCTTGGAAAAATAACTTTTAGCAAATTTATTCTTGCTCTTTATCCCTGTGAGTACTTTGTTGCTCTAACTTGAAAATTCTTTATCAACCTCGCGAAGCAGGCACTTTCTAACTTCATCTCCGACAAATTTGCTCGTGCTTCAAGAAGAATTTTATCACCAGACTAGGGCGTTTTTCCCAAGGAAAAACATTTTGTGCCTTAGAAAATTTTATATCACTCAGCATTTATTTTTGCCTTAGAAGATTTTTTTACTTCAACTTCGTTCACCTTGCCTGTGAGGAAAAATTATCAACTTCACTTAGAAAAATCTTCTTGCAAGCACATTATACTTAACATATTTTACTTCCATCATCTTCAACGCCTTATAATATTATATTCATCACCTCAACACCTTAGGCGCATATGCAACTTGAATATTAAAACTTCACCACACCTAGCATATTTAAATCTCTCCTCTTTGTGCCTTGGGCGCATATTACACTTGCTAGAAGACTTCACTTCCAACGCCTAGGCAGCATTAATTTTTAAATTTCACCCCCACACTCTTTATTCACCCTTTTACTTACCTCAACTTGGGCGCATATCACACTTCATGAAGGTTAAAATATTCAATGCCACTCTTAGTCTATCTTGGGCGCATTTTGCTATGTGTGGAGGATGAAACTCTTTGACTCCTTTGACCTTTTTCAAACTTATTCTACCATGCAGCTTGGGCGCATTTGGCATGTAGTGGAGGATGAAACTTCCAACGCCCTCAACATATGACCTTTCAACTTCCAGTTTTTTTGTCCTTACATGCCCTCTTTTGGGCGCATTTTCACCTATGTGCAGGATGAAACATGTTGACTTGTTGACTTCCTTCTTGTTAACTCCTCCTAGTTGAGCTTGGGCGCATTTTGGGCATGGTGGAGGACGAAACATGTTGACTTCTTTGACCTTCCTGCCGCATGGGCACATTTTGGCATGGGAGGAGGACGAAATTCATACTTAGAAATTTTTTTAGCACTTTGCTTGCATGTGAGGGGGCGCATTTTAGCATAGGAGGTGGATATTTCATACTTAGAAAATTTCTAACTTTCACCAGCTCTTCCTAGAGTGGGTGCATTTTGCCATGGCAGGAGGATTTCTTTCAGACTTAGAAAATTTTTTAGCAACTCCTC